>BLSH010451529.1:143362-155640 GCA_018402905.1 Glandirana rugosa | reverse complement strand
CCTCCCTTGCGTCCATTAGGCCTAGCAGAGTGAGTCCAGAGAAGGCCACCGTGGGAGAGGGAAGCAGGAGAAGGAGAATCGCATTCATGGAGCCAGGTTTCAGTGATCGCAAGAAGATAAAAGGAATTAGTGACAAATAGGTCGTGAACAGCAGTGAGCTTGTTGCAGACAGAGCGGGCGTTCCAGAGGGCACAGGAGAAGGGGAGGCTGGTTTTGGGAAGAAGGGGAATGGAGATTAAATTGCGTAGATCACAACTACTGCCAGAGGGTGTGGGGTGGTGGTGATGGGCATGTTGGGTGTTAAATGAGGGGGGCCCAGGATTTGGGGAAATATCACCAGAGGCTAGGAGAAGCAGAAGAGAAAGGGAAGTAATATGGGAATATGATTTATATGAGGGGACATGCTTGAGCTTCCTGGTTTTGTTAGCATGTGGGCTAAGAGTTATAAAGAGGTGACGAGCGCAGTAATAGGGAGAGTGGAGAAGTGAGGATGATATGTACAGATTGTGGGGTGGGGGAGAGGGGTGAAGAAAAGATAGTTTATTGATTTCATCATATATTTTACCCTGTGCAATAGATTGATTTCTGCCTGATTTATGCTATCTTTTTGTCTGAAAATATTTAAAATCAATAAAAAGAGATTATAAACAAAAGGTGATAACGGTGAAGAAAGAACTGGTGGGAGAAATAAAAGATTCAGTTGTTAGCTGAAGACATGATAGGCTTCCCTAAAGAGAGGGGTTTTCAGGGATTGCCTAAAAGTGGACAGAGTAGGAGATAGTTGGACAGATTGGGGTGCAGAATTCTATATAATGAAGAAGTTCTAAAGATGAGCATGGAAGGAGAAGACAAGGGAGCTAGAGTGCAGGATGTCTTGGGAGGAGCAGAGAGAATGGTTTGGTTGATATATTGAGACAAGATTGGTGATGTAGCTTGGAGCAGAGTTGTAAATGGCTGTGTATGTTGTTAATATTTAGAATTTTGTTTGTTGGGCAATTGGAAACCAGTGGAGGGATTGGCAGAGAGGGGAGGCAGACACTGAGTGGTTGATAAGGTCAATGAGTCTGGCAGCAGCATTCTTAATAGACTGAAGGGGGGATAGTCTGCATAGAGGTAGGCCTTTGAGGAGGAAGTTGCAATAACAAGGGAATCAATGAGTCACTACAAGACGTCTACAAGATTTTGACACTGATTGGATTTGGGGCTGTAAGGACAAGTCAGAGTCTAGGATTATACCCAGCACCCTGGCTTGAAGGAAAGGACTGACAGTTGTATTATTGATCTTGATAGAGAAGTCAGGGGAGAGGGCATATTATTCACTCACTTATGGAAAGATTGGGCTTGAGGAAGTGGTATGACATCCATACTGATATGTCAGTTAATAGGTTATTAATGCAAGAGGAGACTGAAGGGGTGAGGTGGGGAGTAGAGAGATAGATTTGGATGTTACCAGCATGGAGATGGTATTGGAAGCCATGGGACTTTATAAAGTGACCAAGGGAGGATGTCCGCTTACTTCTAACCATCATCTGATCCGGATCGACATCTGTATGTTTTCAGCGGATTGGATCAGATGCAGGTGGGTATAAACAGACGCATGTCTGTAGACATCCGCTTCCCAATACAGAACAATGGGTTATCTGATCGGTCCACCCATGTGAAAGGACCCTTATAGTGCAAGTGGAAATTCTGCAGACTCTGAAGTAACAGGGGCTCTATGAATCCTGATTAAAGGGGAATGCTGGGATTGATGATGTAAGTGGGGGCTCTGGTTGCCAGAGACCCCCTTATATCAGAGTTACCCTTTACACCAGAGTCTTCAGTGTTCCCCCTTACATCAGAGTTCTTACTGTTCTTCCTTAAATCAAAGTACTCAGAGTTCTCCTTTATATCAGAGTCTACAGAGTCCACCTTACAGTGTAAGGGAACTCTGTGAGTTTAGATATAAAGGGGTTCTCTGGATTCAGATATAAATGGGAAACTCTGCATATTCAGATGTAAAGCAGACTAGAGGTCAGGGGGCCTGTAATGAACCATGTACCTGAGAGAGTGGAGCCTGTCTCTTGTAGGAGGAGACCTCTCATACAGCTCTGACTCAGAGCCCACTGGAATGGGAACAGTGGTCTCGTGAGTACAGCGAGGTAAGAGTGCCTCTGGCAAACAGCAGGAGACTGGATGCTGGAGTGGACCCGGTAACACTGGAACAGCAGACAGCTGGAAACAGGAAAAGCAGCAGCAGACAGCGATCACGGGAGCTGGATGCAGAGCACAGGAAAGCAGACAGCTGACTGATGAAACAGGCAGAAGGATGGTCAGACAAGCCGGATCAATCACAGATGAATGGAGCAGCAGAATCGGCAGGCGGGGAATGGTCAGAGGCAAGCTGGGTTCGGCAATGGTTATCAGGCAGGCAGAGGTAAGCGGATCAGGTAGCAGATAACGGGCAAGCAGGTACAGGTACTGGCAAGCTGCAGATCAGACAGCACTTAAGCCCACGTCTGACTTCCTTATAAAGGCCCATGCGATGTGCTGACAGAGATGCTGGGTCCTAGCGCCCTCCTGCTCTGACGGATTCTGGGTCCTAGAGTCCTCCTGCTATTGGTGCCCTGACAACAGTGCACGCCTCCGAACGGTCGTGGGAACCTTCGATTGACTCCGTGTGCATGTGCGTACAAGCGTGCATGATCGCACCCCTCATCTGGATCGCTGACATTGCCCCCCCCCCCAAGACTGGAAAAAGGCTTTAATCAGTCTTTTTGCATGAATATTTGATTCAGGTTCCCAGGAGTTGTCTTCTGGTCCATAACCCTTCCATTTAATCAGGAATTGGGTCTGACCTTGTCTTCCGGCAGTCCAGAATAGCCTCCACCTCATACTCCTCGCTTCCATCAATGAGGACTGGTTCTGGTGGTCTGGATCCTCTATCAGGAAAGGGGTCTGTCACAGCAGGCTTTAGCAGGGCAAAATAGAATACCGGATGAATTTTCAAAGAGTCAGGTAATGAAAGTTCATAAGACACCTCGCTGATGACTCAAGAAATCCGCTGTACTCTGTACCGCTGGGACTGCGGATTCAGGAGTAAAGGCAGGCAAGAAGGACAAGTTGAAAAACGGGGATTGCCCTGTGGCCGAATGACTGGCATTGTTATAAGCAAACTCTGCAAGTGGCAGCAGGGGTACCCAATAATCCTGGGAGAAAGATGTAAAACAGCGGAGGTACTGTTCCAAAATTTGATTGGAGCGTTCCATTTGCCCTTTGGTCTGTGGATGGTAGGTGGAGGAAAATGCCAACTTGATCTGTAGCAGCTCGCACAGGGCTTTCCAAAAGAGGGAAGTGAACTGGACCCCTCGGTCAGACACAATATTTGCTGGTACTCCATGTAATCTGACAATCTCCTTGATGAAGACTTGAGCTGTCTCTACAGCAGAGAGAGTGCTCTTCAAGGGTATAAAATGAGCCATCTTGGACAGACGATCGACAATCACAAATATTGCCGTACAGCCCTCAGAAGGTGGTAACTCAACAACAAAGTCCACAGAGATCATCTGCCAGGGTCTGTCTGGGATGGGCAAAGGTTTGAGTAGGCCCCAGGCTCGGCTTCTTGCTGTCTTGTTCTGGATACAGACAGGACAAGAATTTACGTAGTCCCTGCAAAAGTCCTCCAACTTGGGCCACCAGAAAGTACGCTGCACCAGTTCTGTGGTCTCTGTGGTCTTGTGAATGCCGAAGTGACCTGCCAGGGGCTGGTCATGCAGACTTTTAAAAACTTGTACCCGAACATTCTCTGGTACGAAGATTCGATCTCCTCTCCAAAGCAGATTGTCCGGGCAAGCGAGGGTTAATCCGGCAGGTCTGGACTGGGACGTGGAGGCCTGTTTAATCTGAGACAAAAGATCTACTTGTAGAAGAAGAAAACTACCCTTTGAAAAGATGGTATCGGGAAAAGAGGAGTGTCTGGGGCCGTCGTACATCCGGGACAAGGCATCAGGCTTGGTGTTCTTTGACCCAGGACCGTACGTGATATGGAATTTGAAACGGGAAAAGAACAAGGCCCATCTGGCCTGCTGTGGTCTCAAGCATCTGGCTGATCATAGGTACTCAAGATTCTTATGATCAGTGTAAATAAGAATTGGATGGGTTGCACCTTCCAGCAGATACCTCCATTCTTCCAGGGCAGCTTTGATGGCCAAAAGTTCCCGATCACTGACATCATAATTCTTTTTGGCTGGAGAGAGCTTCTGTGAAAAGAAGGCCACAGGGTGTAAGGTGTCCTTGACTCCCTGACGCTGGGATATGACTGCCCCTACTGCAATTTCAGAAGCGGCAACTTCAAGCACGTAGGGAAGTGCCGGATCCGGATGGCTCAGGATTGGGGCAGAACAGCAGCAGCAGACAGCGATCACGGGAGCTGGATGCAGAGCACAGGAAAGCAGATAGCTGACTGATGAACCAGGCAGGAGGATGGTCAGACAAGCTGGATCAATCACAGATGAATGGAGCAGCAGAATCAGCAGGCGGGGAATGGTCAGAGGCAAGCTGGGTTCGGCAACGGGTATCAGGCAGGCAGAGGTAAGCAGGGTCCAAAACAAGCCAGGTCAGGGTAGGAGAAGGCAGGGTGGTCCAAACAAGCCGGGTCCATCAGGTAACGGATCAGGTAGCAGATAACGGGCAAGCAGGTACAGGTACTGGCAAGCTGCAGATCAGACAGCACTTAAGCCCACGTCTGACTTCCTTATAAAGGCCAATGTGATGTGCTGACAGAGATGCTGGGTCCTAGCGCCCTCCTGCTCTGACGGATTATGGGTCCTAGAGTCCTCCTGCTATTGGTGCCCTGACAACATCCCCGCACATGCGTACATGTGCATGCCTCCGAACGGTCGTGGGAACCTTAGTTTGACTCCATGCGTGCGTGCGCACAAGCGTGCGCGATCGCAATGCTCCTCTGGATCCCTGACAGGGCCCTTCATGGTTTCTTGCACCGGGACCCTGAAGATTCTAGTCATGCCTCTGTAATGATCCTTCTCCATGATGCCACACATTCTTGGGACCTTTTGCAGGATTTGAAGAATAAGGTAGTCCATGCACCGCAAGTTTGTGGAGGCATGAGATGCTCCTAGGGGTCACTGAGTATTACACTATCTGGAACTGCCTCCTCCCAGCCACATACTACTCCCACGGTTTCTGGGGACTGAAAACCATCTCTTAAGGTTTGGCTTCAATGTCTCCAAAACTGCCAGAATCCTCCTCCCTCTCCTCTTGTGTGTTCTGTGGCTTCACAAGAATGGTGTCTGCTTAAAGCCTTGGGAGGAAAGGAAGTCCTCCTCTTCCTCACTCTGCTCTGCCTCAAGTGCCCTGTCCTTAATGCCATGCAGGGTATGCTCCAGCAAGAACACTACAGGGATAGTGTCACTGATGCATGCATTGTCAAGGCTCACCATCATTGTCGCCATCTTAGATGGTGACAATATAGTGCATGTATCCTTTATCAGTAGCCATTGGTGTGGGGTAAAAAAGCTGAACTCCCCTGAGCCTGTCCTTGTGCCATACTCACAAAAGTACATAGTGATGGCCCTCTGCTGCACGTGCAGCCACTGCAGCATTACCAAAGTTGAGTTCCACCTGGCGGTTTAGGGGCAGGTGGAATTTCTGCAGAATTTCGGCCAAGCAAACGCTGGCTGCTTATGACAGCCTGAAATGGCTACAGACTCTCCTGGTCTGCCTTAGAAGATCTTGCAAACCTGGGTACCTGTTTAAGAAATGCTGCCCCACAAAATTGAGGCATGGCGCATGTGTCAACTTACCCTGTAGAAGGGCGGACAGAAGGTTAGTGCCATTATTGCGCACCACCATTCCTGGCTCAAGCTTCTGTGGCGTGACCCACCTCTGGGCCTGCCCCTGCAGAGATGAAAGAATCTATGCTCTAGTGTGGCTGCTGTCCCCTAGACAGACTAGCTAAAGC
This sequence comes from Glandirana rugosa, assembly GCA_018402905.1. NCBI lineage: Eukaryota > Metazoa > Chordata > Amphibia > Anura > Ranidae > Glandirana > Glandirana rugosa. The sequence goes on along the minus strand of BLSH010451529.1, from coordinate 149,681 downwards.
ACTGCATGGCATCTTTTAGCATGACTCATTAAATAGCACCTTGAATGCTTAGGGAGTACTGGTGGTTCATAGGACAATTCAGCAGAGGAGGACACGGAGGAGGAAGAGGAGGTGGAGGGGATGGGGCTGAAACATCTTGTATCATCACCACCAGCTGTATGGAGACGGGGCAGCAAAACAAGCTCCATCACTGAGCCCTGTCCTGCATCCTTCCTAGTTGCAAGCACAGTTACCCAGTGTGCTGTGAACTAAATATATCCTCTCTGACCATGGTTGCTGGACCACGTATCAGCAGTAAGGTCTAAATTTAATAGATCCTGAAAAATGTGTAATTGGATGCACTTTATTGAATGAAAAGTGGTGTTTGGTGCGCTTTAAATTGAGCACTGCCGCTGACGAAATGTAAAAACTATAAAAAATAAATGAATAAATAAATAAATAAAAAATGGGAACAGCAGCATTGCAGTCAGAAGAACTGTGGCTGACAATTTAAAAAAAGGGGGCAGGCATGGGACAAAAAAAACCCCACAGCAACCAATAAAAATATGGGGGTATACAGCACTGTATACAGCACTAAATGTTATGTAATGCTGTGTTAAACACTGCACTACACTCCCACTACACTGACACTACACTGCAGAGGCGGCTGGTGGTAAGTTTCTTGGGGGGCGGCAAACAGTACCACCCCCCGGTTGGTCGGGTCGGTGGGCAGCGATTCTCCCGGGCTTTGGTGGTGTCTTCCCCTGCTCGGCGGCGGCGGCTTCCCCTTCCCCTGCTCTCCATGGGCATTGCAGCGGCTTCCGTTTCCTCCCACCTCCTCGGCAGCCAATTGGGACTCATTGAGGGTCAGTGTTTCACTGGCGAATATTCATTTGCTGTCGTAACACCTGGGTGGGCCCCTGATGCAATGCTCTGTGCCACAAGCCCACCCTATTTTGGAGCCTATTAGAGCCTCTGGCTCTAATCAGGTGCTTCAAAAAAACACCCCCACCACTGTAATTCATGCGCCCGGCGATCTGAAAGGGGCCGGACACATCAATAGGGGGCGGCGGCTGTGGATAGAGCTCATGCTATGAATAAATCTATCTATTTATATAGGGGGTGCCGGCTGTGGATAGAGGGGCTGGCCGCCACTGCTACACAGACACTACACTGACATTACAATACACTATACTCACACTATACTCACACACTATTCTCACACTATACTCACACTATACCCACACACCCACACTATACTCACACTGCACTAACACTCCACTGACATACTACACTGACACTACACTCTACTCACACTATGCTAACACTACACTGACAATAAAGCGCTAACTCGCTAGTAGAAATCAGAGCCCTGCTTTATCTATCTCCACTCCAACAACAATGCAAAAGGTTCCTGTGGGAAGGAACCTTTTATAGTGTGGGGTGGGACTATGAGCACTGAGCCATGATTGGGCAAAGTCGTCATGACTGTCCAATCATGGCTCTGACTGTGCTCTGTGCCCTGATTGGGCAAAGCCTTGACCCTAGTGGTCAGGTGCATTGCTTCATCCAATTGGGGCCCTAGAATGCACCGTGCAGTGTGCAAATTCGGGTTTTCACCAAACGGGTGAACAGGCGATGTTTGGGCCGAACTTTTACTCGGCTAAAACTGTTCGCTGAACTCTACTCAGGAAGGGGCTTTAAGTACAGTCATTTTTAATAAAGATATAATTGTATTTTGCTAAGGAAACAGAGTGCCGCTAATGATAAAATAAAGTATTTATAGAAAAAAAGCCAAACAATCAAGTTCAAATTATATATTTAAAGAAAAAAATACTGTAGCTGCTGACTTTTAATATTAGGACACTTACCTATCTAGGCATCCAGCGATGTCCTCATCTGAGCCGACTCTTCAATCGGGTGCTGGTGCGGCCAACTTGGCTAAGGGGACTTCCCACCGTGGCGAACTGAGCAGCAAGTGGGAACTGGTACCTGTCAAAACCAGGTACTAATTCCTCCCTGTCCCCTAAAAGGTGCCAAATGTGGCAGTGGAGGGGGGGAGGAGGCAGACAAGTGGAGCTTCCCCTTTTGGGTGGAGCTCCGCTTTTCGGCACACATTTAAAACACTTACATTATTTGAATGTGAATGAGAAGTACATTACAAAAGAGAACCCAATTTATGCCTGGCCAGAGCTGTAATAACTTACAATTTAAATAACCATTAAAATAGCAGATATGTCTGTAAAGAAGATAGTAAATGCCTTTCCAATGATCTGTGTTGCAAAATACCAGTCCAGTGAAAAGAATTTTCATCTATAACCAATTTTGGAAGTGCCAATCTCCTGTGTACCACGCTGCATAGAATGGTAATAGGTCATAGCAGTGATGTGGAGGTTCAAGGAGGAACCACTAAGTGCTGTATGGGCAGAGGAGATCAACACCCCTGAAGTGTCAGAAGATACTTAAAGCAGCCATTTCTCTTCACTGGAGCAATTTTCAATATAAGCTGCTGAGCCTCAAAATTTAGTAAACAATGTTAAAGTGGTTGTAAACCTTGTTACACCACTTTTACCTACAGGTAAGTCTATAATAAGGCTTACCTGCAGGTACCATGAATATCTCATAAACTTGCACAGTTTAGGAGGTATTCACTGTATCTGCATGTGCCCACATCATCGGCACATGCCCACACTGAAGAAACGGCCCCGCTGGTGACGTTTTTTTCAGGGCCCATGCCATGACCGGAGGCTCCTGCGTGCATGCGTGGGAGTGACGTCATCGTGTCTCCGGCCAATTACAGCACCCGGAAATAACTCCGGGAAACATGTGGTGTGCGGGGACCGCTGCAAAAGCTTCGATCTAAGGTAAGTATTTCATTATGAGCTAGTATGTGATACATACTAGTTCATTATGCCTTTGTCTTTCAAGTTTTTTGTTTTGTTTTTTTTTAGATTTACAACCACTTTAACCGCTTAACAACTGGCCCATAGCCGAATGACAGCTACAGGGCGGTTACTTAATTCTGGCAGGACGTACAGTGACGTCCTCCCAGAATTGCGGGTCCCGCACACCCCCTGGGGCGGGGCGCGCACACAATACTGTCCTTCAATGCTCGCCGGGTTCATGGGACCTGGCAGGACACGGATCACGGTAAATGGCAAATGTCGGCGGCCGTTTACCACGTGATTGCTCCTTCCAATGATGGCGCGATCACTATGAAAACACAAGAGGTTCAGACAGGGTTCATCTCCCTCCTCTCCTCACACCGCTGCAGCGTGTGAGGAGAGAGTGAGAGATTGAACCCCCAGAGTGAGTAGAAAGTCAATTTTGTTGTGCCCAGAAGTGCCCAGCAGTGCCCCACAGTGCCCAACAGTGCCCAACAGTGCCACATTGTTGTTCTACTTGGTAATCTGTGCCACATCAGTGCCACCTGTGCCAGTACAGAGCCACATCAGTGCCACCTGTGCCACTACAGTGCCATATCAGTGCCACCAGTGCCTCATCAGTGCCCCACAGTGCCATCGGTGCCTCTACAGAGCCCCATCAGTGCCTCCAGTGCCACTACAGTGCTCATATGTGCCACTACAGTGCCCATAAGTGCCACCTGTGCCCATCAGTGCCACTACAGTGCTAATCTGTGCCACTACAGTGCCCATCAGTGCTGCCTGTGCCCATCGGTGCTGCCTGTGCCCATCGGTGCCACCTGTGCCCATCAGTGCCACTACAGTGCTCATCTGTGCTATCAGTGCCACTACAGTGCTGACCTGTGCTAACAGTGCAACTACAGTGATATCTTTGCCCATCGGTGCCACCTGTGCCCATCAGTGCCACATGTGCCCATCAGTGCCACATGTGCCCATCAGGTCCCCCTGTGCCCATCAGTGCCACTACAGTGATCATCAGTGCCATCTGTGCCCATAAGTGAGTGCTCATCAGTGCAGCCGCAGTGCATAGGGGCAACCTCATCAGTGCACATAAGTGCACCCTCATCATCACCCAGCAGTGCACCCTCATCACTGCACATAAGTGCACCCTCATCACTGCACATAAGTGCACCTCATCAGCACCCAGCAGTGCAACCTCATCAGTGCACATAACTGCACCCTCATTAGTGCACCCTCATCAGTGCACATCAGGGCAACCTCATCAGTGCACATAAGCACACCCTCATCAGCGCACATCAGTGCAACCTCATCAGCAACCAGCAGTGCACGCTTATCAGTGCACATAAGTACACCCTGATCAGCGCACATCAGTGCACCCTCATCAGCAACTAGCAGTACACCCTCATCCGCGCACATCAGTGCACCCTCATCAGCACCCAGCAGTACACCCTCATCAGTGTACATCAGTGCACCCTCATCAGCACCCAGCAGTGCAACCTCATCAGTGCACATTACTGCACCCTCCTCAGCGCACATCAGTGCACCCTCATCAGCGCACATCAGAGCACCCTCATCAGCGCACATCAGTGTACCCTCATCAGCACCCAGCAATGCACCCTCATCAGCACCCATCAGTGCATCCATATCTGTTTTAGTGCCCCTATCCAACACAGCCACCTGTATGGCTAAAAAAAATTTCACCACAGAGAAGGCATACCAGCTCCTTAGCCTGAGCGACGAGAGCATCGGGGAGCTCTCTGAGGCTGAGTCTGAGTCTGGGTCCGATTCCTTTTCTGAATATGACCCCTTTCCAAGCAGTGGGTCTTCTACAGAATCAGCAGATGAAGAGGAAAGTGTGCCCACAAAAAGAAGGCATTCCGGTGAGGAGGCTACTACAAGTACATCATAGTAGCAGTAACATCAACCAGCAGCGCAGTGCCATCCACCTCCAGAGCAGTGCCATCCATCTCCAGAGCAGTGCCATCCATCTCCAGAGAAGTGCCATCCACCTTCAGAGCAGTGCCATCCACAAGACCACTACCAAGCACTAGTGGGGTGTCATCTCAACCCATGCCAGCCTTCCCTATGCCCTTCAGAACCCCCTGTGGCTTCCATCCAATTCCGGAGCAGCAAACATCCCCCCTTCCACTGCCCAGCCAGGTGTCCAGGTGAACACCAATAATTTTGTCCCAATTGATTTTTTTAATTTACTTTTTACAGAGGACTTCCTATCTTCTATCGTGGCCCAGTGCAACCTCTATGCACAGCAGTTTATTGCAAGCAACCCAAATTCAAGCTATGCCTGTCCATTTGAATGGAGAACTATTACTGTGGAGGAATTTTAAAAAATTTTAGGCCTGACTTTTAACATGGGGCTCTCAAAAAAAAACTTTTTATACACCTATTGGTCCACCAAACCCATCCACCACATGCCAATTTTTCCTCCATTATGCCAAGGTCCAGATACCTAATGACTCTCCGGTTCCCCCACTACAATGAGAACTCTCAGTACCCTTCCAGAAATGACCCATCTTATGACAAACTATTCAAAATTCGCCCCCTTCTAAACTATTTTTCAGAAAAATTTTCCCAGCTATATACCCCCGAGCAAAACATATGCATTGACGAGAGTTAAGCTGTACAAGCTTTGTGACCGAGTCACTGGCTACATTTATGCCTTCTTGGTTTATGAAGGTAAGGACTCCCAGTGAATGCCCAGATTACATTGGAACCAGGGGAAAAGTTGTCTGGGAGCTCATTTATCCACTCCTTGGGAAAGGTTACCATCTTTATGTGGATAACTTCGACACAAGCTTGTCCCTCTTCCGCAATCTTTACAGAAAGAACACTCCAGCATGTGGTACAGTCAGAACCAACAGAAAGGGTTTCCCGCAAAGGCTCGCCAATGAAAGGCTAAGAAAAGGGGAGGAGGCGTCTTTGCGGAACGAGGAGCTGTTGGCTGTCAAGTGGAGGGTCAGACGAAATGTACACATGCTGTTAACAATTCATGACGACTAGTGTTGAGCGAACCCGGACTGTAACGTTCGGGTCCGTACCGAACTTTTGGGTGTCCGTGGCACGGACCCGGACCCGGACATTTCAAAAATCGTTCGGGTTCCAGGCCCAAGCGAGTTGTGATCAGCAGTACTTAACAATTGTCGTACACATGTAAAGCAGACTGGGAGGTGAACTGTCGGTTGTCGAGGAGCAAGGCGTTTCTGCGGAGGAGGGGAAAAGAATCGGAAAGTAACCGCTCGGAAACGCCCTTTGGGAAAGACAACCAAGACTGACATGGTGTACGACCTCACAAGAAAGACATTTCTAACGCCTTCTCCCTGTTCGAACACAGCTTCAATAGGTGTATTTCTACCATTGGAAAGGGTTCCTCACCTATTTACTCGAGGGTCTGTTGAAAAGGGGACCAAGGTTACATTAGACCCGTAAGTGACCCTCAG
>BLSH010451529.1:96267-107031 GCA_018402905.1 Glandirana rugosa | reverse complement strand
AAATTATAGACCCTCCTAGGACCATTTCAATGTTTTGGGATACAACTGTTTTTTATGCATGTCGCAAGTGTGTGTCCTGTAAACAGGTACGAACACACTTACGCAATTTCACTTCTTTTTCGTCTGCGTCTAATGGCAGGAGTTTTATGATTAAGGACTTTGTGACATGTAGTACCAAATTTGTGGTCTACGCGATACAGTGTCCTTGTAACCTCCTGTATATTGGACGCACAAAAAGAAAACTCAGTAAGCGAGTGTCTGAGCACATCGCGAATATTAAAGCGGGTTATAAGGATCATAATCTATCCCTACATTTTAAGCAAAAGCATAATAGGGATCCCTCTAATTTGAAATTTTGGGGGATCGAAAAATTGTCAGCCAGCTGGGGAGGGGGGTGAATAAGGTCAGGGAGATCTCCAAGTGTGAGAGTAAGTGGATCTACCTGACCAGTTCGCTCCAACCGTCTGGGCTCAACGTCGAACTGGACGTGAATTGCTTTATTAGCAACTCATAGATTTATTCCATTAGAGATATGCTTAGGGATGGATCACTGAGTGCGCTAATTAAGCCCCCATGTAATTCTTAATAGTTTATGGGGAGAGGGGTGCCACGTGTTCTGCATTTGAATAATCTAGTAAGTCTATCGTTTTTTGGTTGCATAAATTATATTTTTGTTGAGATGCCACTATTCTGTTCTCTTAAGAGACTGATACCGTATCTGCCGTTTATGATCATGTGAATATATGCCAATTTGATTTTATGGACATTTTTTATATTGTTTTTATATACTTCTATGTACATTATTGTTTATTCAATGTTCATTTTTATATGTTCATTTTTATATGTATTTTTTGAACCATCATAGCTGCTGTGGACCACCGCAGTGCTTGGGGGGATGTCACAGTGCTTGGAGTGCATATTAAAATCGATAGAAAAAAAGCACTCAATCTATCATTATATGATAGAGTACCTGATCGGGTTGTGCATGATACATCTGGACTCCATGTATGACCATTTGTATTATTGCCTGAGTGATCAGGATTGGTAATGCTTATATGAACACGTCGTTTTATGCGATTGGGTTGTGTATGGAGACATGCCATTACAGAAAGTGAGGATCTGAGCGATCCTGACATTTCATGCGATCGGGTTCTGGATGGGGACATCTGTATCCTATCAATGACCATATGTAGGATTGCCAGCGCTATTGGGGTTTTTTTCAGGCGATATTAGGATTGCTAGTGCCCATACGATCTCGTGCTGTGTATGGAAACATCCACACTTTATGGCCGTAGGCACGATATCCAAAGCGATCCTATCTCTTCAGTGAGAATCAGGCGGTGATTGGAAGATCGCTGATAGAAGTTTTATTTTATGTATGGAGCGCTGTTGTTTTCCTCCTTTTTTTCCTGATTTAAGGGATATAAGGCTTAACAGCCAGCTGCGCTATTTCGGTCCAGGCACTGATTTACGGTGGTTCACACTGCTGGGTATGGAGATGGGCGGAGGGGGTTAAATCGCTATCCTCCGCCGATAAAGCAGGGACGCTGTGTCTGTGTGGTCACGCCCTCAGACGAAGTGATGACGAAACGCGTCAGTGCGTGACCACACGGCTGTCAATCTGCGCCGGCCAAGGATTGCTTCGTTCCCGGGAACGCCGCCAGAGTCTTTACGAGCGGTGAGACGGAGCTGTTCAGAGGCTGGTTATTTTAATACATGCTTGTTGTTCATTGTTATTTTGCAAGTGTACATCTGGAAGGGGGGTCTTTTATGTATCTTGTTATACAATAAATATCAGTCAGATCACGCACTATGTGGAGCGCTTTTATTTAAGGTGATTCCCTGAAATATTGGAGTTGTGATTATCACTTTGCCAGAGGCGGAAGGAACATCAGATCTAAAATGAACATCCTAGGGGGACACCCCGGTGATTGTATGGACGCATATTAGTCTGGCTTTTGGTGAGTTTAACCACCTAGGGGGGGACCTTCTCTCCCCCACGTTTTTTCACACGGTGTGGTGACGGAAACAAGATTTTGACCCAGCTTCCACTACTCACTAAACTATCTTTGGACTTTACATTATTGAGTTTATTCTGTGAGGTCTGCAGTTTTTTAGCTATTGGTTAGCGCTGCTTGCATCGCTGTGGGGATTTAAATTTCTATCATCAGATGCTGTGTATTAGTAAAGGGGGAAATATACTGTACTAAGAACTGAGGTATGTAAACATTTGATCAGGGTCATTTGGGTAGGTTCTGTTGTCATTAAAGTTTAAAAAGAGTAAGCACAGTTGATTGATAATAAATGGCTTCAGCCAAACACTAACCATGAGTGAAAGAAATGTTTTTGCGTTATCATTCATATTCTCTGAAAAATGGTCAATAAATCATAAATTCTGCCAGGGTATGTAAACTTATGAGCACAACTGTACATGTGGTGGCTGCATTTGTTTTGTTTTTTTTTTGTTTGTTTGGCTTATTTCTATTATTTTCACCTTGCCTGTAACATACTTTCTGCCTTACTCTGCATAGAGGAGCAACAGATCCACCCTTGGACAGAAGCATTGTCTCTGGAGAGAGAGTAGTGTTAGAATCACTAGCAGATGTAGATGAACTTGAATAACAATAACATTTTAAACAGTTACAGCAACATTTTTTTCTCCATTTTGGGATAAAGGTTTTACATAAATTATTAATACCAACAACTGTAAGCCCCCCTGCCAGTGTTACTTGGTTTGTCTCACCCAAGGAAGTTGAAAAATAACATATATAGGAGAGCATGTGACAAACTGTTCAACCGCCAAGAGAGCCAACCAAAAAGTAACATTGTTTTCACATGACCTAGCAGAGCTACTTTGCATAATCTAATATATTTTTCAAATATCCTAGTACTAGATAAAACCTTATGCATCATCATTTCCATGCTCAGGTAAATATTTACAAGCCACAATGTTCCTTATAGAGTCTCAGACAACTCAAGTCAACAAAACAACATGTGCTTCATACCTACTTATACTTGTGTGTTGGAACCTGAAAACAACCCTGGCACACTTATTTCAGAAGGAAAGATTGATTAGACTGGTTAAAAAACTTGGCTTGATTGATATTGTTTTCCCCAAGATAAACCAGCATCTGTCTGTCAGTGTTCACTCCTATACATAAATGTATGCATGTTCAACCTGAGCATGCATGTTTATGCCCATTACTACCAAGGGCATTTCATGAAAGACATATCATACCTGCATTGTTTAAGTAACCTCCAAGGGTACAGGTACCCGTATTCAGCTGTAGAAGTAGGTAACAAGGGTAGATTATAGTTATAAAGACTGATTTCAAGAGTAGATTAAATGCTTCTTTAGTTTTAAAGTGAATTCAATATTAAGTAAAGATCCCATCTGACAAAAGGGTAGATGCCCCCAGCCTTGCATTTTACATCATCAATATAAACAGACAAGGTTTTTTTTTCTTGCTCTGCTGATGTTTGGTGCAAAACTAACATTAACCAGTGATGCTCTATATAGAGCTCTGACTTTAAAGCTATACTATTAATTATTTAAAAATAAGTACGACTATAAAGAGCAATATAATAGAGGGATGATCATTGGTTCACATTTTACAGGCCATAAATATTTCCCTTGCATATCTCTAACTGTTTTAGAGAGTAGACATTTTTTCAAATTGTCTGGAGGCCAATAAAGACTTTGCGAGACCTGATATGAAATTTGATAGCACTACACGTGAATTTGACTTTTCTTTTATTTTAACTATTTTAATATTATCTTCTAAAACATCTAATATTAGGTAAATAGTTATCAATTGCATAATAAAGATTAAATTTTGACAGACACTAACAGACATTTGGCAGCATAACTGGCATACATGTAACATTAGCGAAAGACAGAAATGAACAAACAAGATAAAGTATCATTTTGAATGTTAATGGTTAAAACAAAGCACTTTCACATGCTTGCTTTGTTATCCTTTGTAACATTTATGTAAAATAGAACCACAGCAATGTAGACCTATTTTTTAATTTATATCCATCATTTTTCAGACATCACTGGCAATACTGTACAATGTAAAATTACCTGACAGATACCCATTAATGCATGAAAAATCATTAGAAATGTCTCCATTTCATGCTTAAAGAAAAATGCTCAGCTACATTAACTGTTGGTCCTATCTGAACAAATCCACTGTGGTCTCCTACCTCCCTTCCAGCGCACACTCACCACATACCCCCTCCCTTCCTTCCACGATCAATTTTATGATACTAAACATTGCTTGGTAATGTTTCCGGAATCTCTCTCTGTCCTGTTTAAAAATTCTTAATTAAGCATATTTTTTTTGTTTACACTTGAAGTAATTGTACTTTAAAAACCAACAATAAACCATTATGCGTTTTCCATTAGGCCGATATCGCTCCCGGGATGGACACTAGTCCAACGTAAAAGAGGAAAGAGAAAATCTCCATTCAGAGATAGGAAGGTCCTGCCAAGCTCCGCTTAAGAGGAAAGCCTCCAACTGTTGTGCTCCTAAGATCAGAGAAGGGAATAAGGTAGATAGAAAGGAAAGAATACAGATAGGGTACATCCACCCATCTGTCCACCATTCAGAGGATCTCTGGTTACCAGATAAATACAATCACTTTGTGGTGCATTTATCTTCAGCTAAAGTAAATGGACAAGGAAAACTAAAATATTATTTATCTAAGTACGTTGATGCCATTTACCAGTATCATATTTAGGTTATATGGAGTGTTATAAGGCCTTAATCGTGTCTAAATGGAAGAAACTTCTATTTGATTTTCCACTCAGGATGCTAAGGATTTTTGTTTGTTGAAGTTGAAGGCCATCATGGCATTGGTCTTAGAACTCTCTGAGTCTGCAATATATAGACAGGGCAAGTGTTTGTTTATGGCAAAGAAGTGCATTTATCTAGGGCCTAATCTTCTTGAAGCTCCAGCTGAAATGCCCTCTAAGCTCTTAGACATGTTTCAGCTTCCTCTGATACATATATTCAAATTCCCAATGAATGAATGCTAATTTGATGAATCTGCGAACTTCCAAACAGCAGCAGTGATCAGTAAATGGGTGCCTTAAGGAGAGTAGACCAAGACATAACAGTTATTTCTTTTACTATGACAGCTGTTTGCACTCCTTTATTTTCAGACCATCTAAATCTATATTTTCTTAGGGTTTTTTTTTTGCTCTCTGCTGCAAGGGAAAGGATGAATGAGCCATGACCATATTAAAAAATAACTATAGATACTATAATATATTTACCATCCCATACTTTAACATCAATCAATCAACGCACTCTCATATACCTGTATGATATTAGGGAATTATCAGTGCAATTATTTGGCATTATCAGTGCATAATATTTCATATAAATCAAGTGTCCTAGTAGTAAAAGAATTTTCAGGAAATTCCTATTATGTACAATATTGAAATGTTCTACATTGTAGAACAAAAAGGAATATAATTCAGAAACCAAACCTCAGGTTGTAATGCTGTATTCATATAGCCTCCTAAATGAAACCATATCTTGTACATCAGTCAATCCTTGTACAGTATGTCTAACCTATGTAGCTAAGAATTAGTTGTACCATGTTCTGTCTTTCTCTTGGTTGAAATCAGTGTTCAAAACATTTTCTTCTTTCTACAGCTCTAAAGACACACAAAAGTGAGGCTAAGCAACCCAATCTCAAACATATAACATTTTAAAACCCTCACGTTAGAGTCCATAATTATTTTGTTTAAAAGGACAGCACAGTTATGTTATCAATGGTGCATAAGGTGCAAACTTCATGTTAAAAAGAGTGCTATGACATCTACCAGTTGCTAATTTGTTAAAGACTAAGTTACCACCAAACATTCAAAATGAAATTTTGATACACTAGCAAATAAGTACCATCATTCTGAACTACTAATCATAGAACAGAATCAAGAGCTCCTGAGTTAATGCAGTTTTATATTAAGGAATCAGAAATGCAAATTGTAGATTCCAGTAAAGTTAAAACCCAACTCTAGGCTCCCTTCCCCACCATCTAACCCCTTCCCCAATGCATGTATTCATGTATTCTTTATACTTACTGTGACAGACCCAACCGAGACAGGGGCTTTTGGAGGGGACTGCAGGGTAGCCCCTTGCGTACTAACTATGGGCCCTGGCGTTTGACGGGGGCTCTCTTATTTGGGTGATGTGAGCCTGGGGGACCTTTGAAGTCGTTTTACTTTGGATTCAAGTCCATGTCTCCCCAAAACACACAGACCCTGAGAACTGGAGATACAGATTTGGGGCCTCTGTGCCAAAACCAGCATTGACTGCTTCAACCCCTTCCTAGACTCAGAGACTCAAAACATAAGATAATCGGCTCAAAACAACCTGATGCTGAGGTCTCCTGCTGTTATGTGTAATCTGTTTACTAAGGTGTTATGTGTTTACTGTTAAGTGTATTTCTTCCATTGTTAATTGAGTAACCTATTGTTTATGTCAATTTGCTAATCCACCTGATGTGATTAGTCTGGTGTCAACTTTACCTCCTTACCTAACCATTGTTTACCTCAATGTGTAATATTTGTTTTAATTGTTCATGGGGCGATTGTCCCTGTTTTTGAAGTGTATAAAAGCCTGTATTTCTGTTCATTAAAGTGATTCCTTTGGCTTTTACCGCCACATCTTGTCGTGTACGATGCTTGAGGTAAAGGGCTGGTATTGGCTATCAATCTGCTGGAAGGGTTTGGAGGGTAGGAGGCACCCAGGTGGGGTGCCAGGTGGTCCATTACACTTACATTTTTCAGATCTTTTTAGTCCAGTCATGTAACACACTCTTTCTCCTCTTCACTTCTACTCGGGTACTGGGTAGTCCTCAATTATGAAAAGAGGTGCACTGCCATGAAGACATCAGTGCTGCTTGTTGTTTGCTTGTTGTCCCTGTATTGCAGATAGCTGGTTTGTTGCCTCCATATTTGGCTCCATAAACAAAGCAGTATGGAGCACCTTAAAAAATGCAGTAAAACACTGCTCAGCATTTTTCAAAACGTTTTTTGGCATTCACTAAAAAACCCTACTAAAATATAGCATGAGTTATTTTATGAAGTCATGCTGTATAGTAGTAAGGAAAACAAGTGGTAATTTAGCACCTGGCGGTTTATTTACAGTAGTAAATACAGTGTTGCTAAGGAGTGGGTGACCACCGGCATCCTTAACAACCAGTAACTGTCATGGTTGTTAAGGAGTGGGCGGCTCCCCGCTGGCAGCTGAATGTAAACAAAAATTTGCCGGCCGTGGAAAAATAAGAAAAAAATGGCGCTGCCCCCCCCAATCCATACCATACCCTTTGGCCAGTATCTCACTTTCGTTTTCCCTGCTGCCATCCATATTTTGCTACCACTCGTTATCGGCCCTCGGCTTGTTCCTCGACTACGCTTCAGCCTGACCCCTGACAGAATAATCTGGGCCAAAACATGGAGACCACTATAGCAAATGCTGTGGCTCCTTTCAGGAAGCAAATTGGAAAGCTACAGGAGTTTGGTGTCACCTACCAAGAAAAATTTGCTGGACTGGAAAGTGTGGTGAAAGGGCAGAACAAGGAAATCCATGCTCTGCAAAAACAATTGCTGGACCTACGTTCCCGAGATGATACTAACATACATATGCCTCACCCACCAAAGTTCAATGGAGACCGCCGCCATTACAGAGGTTTCCTTAACCAGTGTCGCATATATTTACAAATTCGACCTGCTGCATTCACTTCTAAACAAAGAAGTCAATGTTTGTTATTAACCTCCTGACGGCGAAAGCTCTAGCTTGGGCCTCCCCTTATATTGAGCAAGATTGTGACCGCTATGAATCAGGTTTTTGATGATCCTAACTGCTGTGCTACTGCTGAAGCAAAGTTGCATAGTTTGCGACAGGGTAAACGCTCTGTTGCTGAGCAGACAGCTGAATTCCGACGTTGGGTTGCAGATACCACTTGGAACCCTGCAGCGCAAAAAAGTCAGTTCCACCAAGGGCTTTCTGAACAGGTAAAAGATGAGCTCGCCAGAGTAGAGACACCTAATGGTCTTGAAGCCTTCATCCAACTATGTATCCAAATTGATCAGAGACTTACAGAAAGGAGGAAGGAGAGACTAGGAATGGTTGTAAGTAACGGCGGCATGCATTTAACTGCTAGTTAATTTGTTCAGAAGGATCCAAGAGTTTCTCCAGATTCAGACACTATTGAACCTATGTAAGCTGGTGCTATTAAGAGATCTATTTCTACTCAGGAGAAAGAAAGAAGACGTACAGAGAACTTATGTCTATATTGTGGGGACTGATGTGATTGTGCCTGAACAAATCAACTACATTACCCAATCTATCTCCCCACTGATTCATGAAGGGAATAAAGTAAATTCTCTACTATCTCATTTTGTCATCCCTATTTAACCTATCTCCGCGAGCATTGAAATTCCTTGCTGTGCTATGCTGGTCTCTGGGGCTGCAGGGAACTTTATGGATATAGAATTTGCACGCAGCAATAATATCCAAACAAGAAATAAATCTGCCTCTATTGATATGGAGACGGTGGATGGTTCACCATTAACTTCAGGACCTGTTAACCAAGAAACAGTGTCATTGGTATTCCAGTTTGAGGCTGACCATCATGAGACCATCAGTTTTCAGCTGATTACGTCACCCAAATTTCCTGTCATTCTGGGTATTCCTTGGTCCTTGGTTTTCCACCCATAATCCTTCCATCAACTGGGAAGCACAGATTATACATTTTACACCCCCCCCTCCCCCATTGCAAGAAATACTATAGAGAATGTTGTTGAAACAAGTTTTCCACTGATTAAGGAATCACAGGTGGATGTGGTTACTACACAGTCATGTGACAACCTGCCTCCACAATATCATGAGTTCCAGGATGTCTGTGATAAGAAGAATGCCGATCATTTACCTTCTCATCACCCATATGATTGTCCCATTGAGCTGCTCCCAGGGGCTGAAATACCTTTTGGTCACCTTTTCAACCTATCAGAACCTGAATTAAAAGAGAATTTAAAGAAGGGCTTCATTAGACCCACAACATCTCCTGCAGGGGCAGCTCTTTTCCTTGTTGAAAAGAAAGATTCTACCTTGTGTCTATGCAGTGACTACAGGGACTTGAATAAAATCACTATTAAAAGCCATTATCCACTTCCTTTAATCTCTGAAATGTTGGAAAGACTGCCACAGTCTTTATAAAACTAGACTTACAGGGGGCATATAACCTCACCCGCATTTGTCAAGGAGACTAATGGAAAATCACCTTTACAACCAGATATGGGCATTTTGAATCCTTGGTTATGCCTTTTGGCCTCCGGAACGCTCCTGCAACTTTCCAACACTTCATCAATGATGTTTTCCGAGATCTATTGGACCAGTTTGTTATTGCTTATCTCATGGTATTCTCATATTTTCTAATAACCTGAAGGGGCATCGCAAGCATGTTTGAACTGTCTTTGAAAGGTTAAGGAAGAACCAACTTTATATTAAATTGGAGAAATGTGAGTGTGAATGAACCCAGATGCAATTCTTGGGATATAATATTCCTCCTAAAGGAAATATAAAAGGATGAAGAAAGGCCAAGGCTACCCCCTCATAGGGCAAAATTTTTGGCACTTTTATGGTACCGTATGAAATCATACACAATGAAAGTTTCTAAAATAGATACATCTTTATTAATACTCCTATAGGAGCAATGACATGACAATACACATTAAAATAGAGCAAAAAGGTGCTCTAGGATGTTTCATACAGTAATAAGTATACAAAATTGTATCAATACTTATACTGATCCCTGCAGACCCAACATGTTTCGCGGATTTGATGGGATGTCACCGCTTCCTCAGGAGTCTATTGCAGGGGGATGCATGAATACTGTATAACATATATTCTACATAGATACAAGATCACTGTGTAGGTAAACTGGAGAGGCCAGTGTCTCCCCCGGCGAAGGTGGAGGCGTCAAAGGCGCCCAGGACAAAGGGATCCTGATTAGGCAGGGTTCCTAGAACATGCCGCTGTGAAATGCATATTTCCCGGAGTCCAATGTATCAACAATCAAATAGGGGTAACAAGTATGTATGTTAAAGGATAAAGCCCAATAGGAAGGATGGTTGCCTCAGTATTGCATCGTGGGTAAGATGTTAAGAGTAGGGCCGACCATACTACCTGGGACCTGGCTCGCTTCCTGACTTGCTCCTGGTCTGCTCCTCTGACTTCGATTCCTGGCTTGTCTCCTATAGGATCAAATATTGAATAGGAATGTAGGGGGGTTTTTACCGCGCTATGCCCTGGATAATGTGGGGATAGGGTCAGTAAGCAGCCACCTGTATCGACCAAACTAAATCGTAGAAGTATGTATAATGTGTGTTGGAGTCAAATCGCGGTGGTTGTGTGTAATATGTATGAAGATGCTAAATCAAACCAGCTATGTCCACCGACGAATGACTGGGATAGGGGTGTAATAGGTCCCGTATCGCGCCATTTTTGGGGGGATGTAAGGATAAGTTATAAACTAGGATATCCTCTGTTCGGTCCTTAGCTTCAGTCTCCTCGTCTGGTCCTCGTTCAGTCCTTCGCTCGGTCCAGGGTCCATCATACCAGCCGGGATGAGAATTGTAGAATGGGTGCTACGTTATGACTCCGTTGGTAGGAAGGATAACCCGAAATAGGAAATTGTATGTATGAACAATGGGGATAAACTAACAACTATGTAACCTGAGGCCCT
>BLSH010451529.1:63712-76424 GCA_018402905.1 Glandirana rugosa | reverse complement strand
TGTCCTCAGAGCAACAGCACAGACAGCAGTAGTAAAGTAATCTATCTCAGGATGCAGGATCAGGTCTTAAAATGTCTCAAATCTGTCCCTCACACAGTCAGCTACCTTTCCCTACACTAACCCAAGGAGCATGTGACTGCAGCACTGTGACTCCAGCTTATAAAGAGGCTGGGTCACATGATGCACTGGCCAATCACAGCCATGCCATTAGTAGGCATGGCTGTGATGGCTTCTAAGGGCAAACCAGTGAAACGCTTGTTGATTGGCTGCCCTGCAGCTTCTCAACACGTGGAGTAAAATAGCAGAACCCCGGACCGAACCCGAACGATTTTTGAAATGTCCGGGTCCGGGTCCGTGCCCCGGACACCCGAAAGTTCGGTACGGACCCGAACGTTACAGTCCGGGTTCGCTCAACACTACTTATTAGCCAATGCACATCAGTTTGATTTCTTCCATAGTATGAATTCTTTAAATGCATGCAACGGTATGTACATATTCAATAATATTATGGTGTGGAATTGGAATGATCACACACTAGTTAACATGCCAGCAGTTAGTTTGTAGAGAATTAACAGAATACAAGATTAGTAAATGTATTTTCCTGACATATTCCATGTCAGCATACGTGTGGGTGGCTCCGCCTCCGCAGCTACCCCATAGGACACCTCTCCCATAAATCTTTGCTCTAACCAGCATGCCATGTTCCTTTTTGTCCTCCTCTGTTGGACAAAGTGGATAAATTAAAGCTACCGAAGAATCCTTACCGCATGAATACGACTTGTGCCAGGAGATTATGTCCCTCCTACAGGCCCCAGCTGAGAGCGGGGTAGGGAGTAAGCAGAGTAGCGCTGAAGACCGGGGAATATGTGCGCCGGCCCATAAGCCCATCTGATAGCGGGTGGCCTTATCTGCTGTTGGACGCAAGGGGAGCCCTGGTTCTCCTATCGCGGAAGGAGTGGTGAGATTTACAACATACATGGCAGCAAATATTTGTTTTCATGTCTATATACCGTTCTTCTCTTCCCCCTGTGTGCCTGGTGCTTTCTTTGCTGACAGTAATGGCGGTGGACCGGAAGTTCTGGCCGCCGCTTCTGCCTCCCTGTGTCCCGCGGCTGTTGTGCGCATGCACGCGCACGGGCTCCCAGCGGCCCCGGGCGATGACGTCACGCCACTTTTAAATGGCCACGGAGCTCACCACAGCCTTGGGAATGTATGCGGGCGTTGCGGCATCTTCCCTGGACTGTGTGTACGAGCTCCTACGGTAAGGCGGGCGGTGGGGACAGAGAGACTGCAGCCTATACCTGGATGGCTGCCTTATTTATCTCTCTGTTCTCATCATGCAGACTGACACTCATCATAGAGTTGACCTTAGCGGAATTCTCCACAGAAGCGGCCAGAAGTTCGCCCATACAAGACTTGAGGATGGCTTCAGCCCTCATGGGGGAGGCAGCACTCGACATCATCCGTCTGGTGGCTCGAGCAATGTTAGCCTCAGTCACGGCTAAGTGGGCCCTCTGCCTCCGGCCGTGGCGGGCAGACCCAGCCTTTAAGCAGGCTTGGCGCCGTATTCCTTTTGAGGGAAAGTCTCTCTTCGGGAATAAACTGAATGAGGCCATCACCCGGGCTACAGGAGGGAAGTCAGGGTTCCTTCCCCAGGATTGGCGTCAGCCAAATCAGAAACGCCCTGCATCAAGGAAACAAGGCTTTGATCGTAGCAAGGAAGCACGCAGTTATAAGCATGGACATGAATTTGGCAGGTCTTGGAGAACAAGAAGGTCGGGAAACCAGAAAACCTCAAAAGGCAGTTCCGCAAGTGGACAAGGACCATCAAAGTCCTTTTGAGGTTGGGCCCGCTCAGGCATGCCCGGTGGGTACTCGTCTACGTCCCTTTGGGCATGTCTCGGCGGCCTCAATACTCCACTACTGGACAGTCAAGACAGTGTCCACAGGTCATTCTTGGGTGTTCAGCAAGAACCCCAAGTTAACC
The DNA here is from genome assembly GCA_018402905.1 of Glandirana rugosa. Taxonomy (NCBI): domain Eukaryota; kingdom Metazoa; phylum Chordata; class Amphibia; order Anura; family Ranidae; genus Glandirana; species Glandirana rugosa. The sequence continues at coordinate 74,437 of BLSH010451529.1, read as the reverse complement.
ACTTGCCAACCGCAGACCGCAGCCTGACGGCGACAGAGTGGCTCGTTATCGCAAACCGCCGTCATATGATGGCGGCTGCGATAACTAGTGCTGTGAGCATGCGCCGCCGGAGGCGAGCTCGTACGCTCACTGTGTCCGGGGGGAGCAGGTAGGGTGGACTTGATCGCCGCCGGCTACCCGCGATGCCCCCCCCACAGTGAGAGAACGGAGGTCCGTGTAAGTAAACACGGATATCCGTTCTCATAGAGGGGGAAGGGCGGTGATCACAGGCTTCCTGTATATGGAAGCCGTGATCATCCCCTTTCCCCAGCCAGGCCAGCCCACACACAGTTAGAACACACCCAGGGAACACAGTTAACCCTTAGAGCGCCCCTTGCAGGTTACCCCCTTTACTGCCAATGGCATTTACACAGTAATCTGTGCATTTTTATAGCACTGATCGCTGTATAAATGCCAATGGTCCCAAAAAAGTGTCAAAATGGTCCGACATGTCCACTGCAATATCGCAGTGCCACTAAAAATCGCAGATCGCCGGCATTACTAGTAAAAAAAAAAAAACCCCAGAAATGAATTCTCATCCTCTGTAAACGCGGCAACTTTTGCGCAAACCAATCAATAAATGCCGATTGCGATTTTTTTTTCCAAAAATATGAGGAAGAATCTAAATCGGCCAAAACCGATGGAAAAAAATGTTTTTTATATATTTTTTTTGGATTTGTATTTTAGCAAAAAGTAAGAAATTTGTGTTTTTTTTGCAAAATTGTCGCTCTTCTTTTGTTTATAGCGGCGATCAGAAATGACGCAGAGGTGATCAAATACCACCAAAAGAAAGCTATATTTGTGGGGAAAAAAGGACGCAAATTTCGTTTGGGTACAACGTCACACGACCGCGCAATTGTCAGTTAAAGCGACACGGTGCCAAATCGCAAAAAGTGCTCTGGTCCTAAAGTGGGAAATCCTTCCGGGGCTGAAGTGGTTAAGGTTCACTCCTACAACCATTCCCACTTCAAAAGAAAAAAGAGAGATTCTTTGTACATATGTAAAAACACTACTGGAGCAAGAAGCAGTTAAGGTGGTTCAGGACGACGAGAAGGGACAAGGGATGTACTCCCCCTTGTTCCTAGTTCAAAAGAAAAATGGTTTTTGGAGACCCGTAATCGATCTAACTCGTCTCAATCAGTTCATCCGGAAGGAAAGGTTCAAGATGGAGTCTCTAAACTCTATTCAACAGGCAGTGCAGCAAGGGGATTGGTTGATCTCCATCAATCTCAAAGACACCTATTTCCATGTCCCGATAGCAGCAGAATTTCAGTGCTACCTGCAGTTTGTCGTAGACCAGTCTCACTATCAGTTCACCTGTCTTCCATTCAGCCTGGCAACCTCACCAAGGGTGTTCTCCAAGGTTCTGCTAGCAGTGGTGGCACTGTTAAGGGTCAGGGGAGTTTGTCTGTATCATTACCTGGACAACCTCCTACCCAAGACAAAGAACAACTGCTGGTTTATCGGGACATGGTTATCAACAACTGGAAAGAGCTCAGATGGTTGATAAATGCGTACAAGAGTCATCTTCAACCCTCTCAGTCCCTCATTTTCCTAGAAGCATTCTTCGACACGAAGATAGGTACCATCTCTGCCCGAGGAGAAAATCAGGGTGGTAAGGGACCGAGTGCATCGAGCCCTCTCATCACCATGTCTATCAGCCCTCCACTGTTTGAGGGAGATTGGGACAATGACAGCGTCCATTCCAATGTTGAAATGGGCTCAGTGGAGGATGCATCCTTTTCAGATGGGATTCCTGCAGCAGTGGAGGTCACACACCGGAACAAGTCCCAACGTATAAGGATAACAGCATCCATGAGACAGTCTCTCTATTGGTGGCTTCAGAGGCCAAATCTCTCCAAGTGCCACTCCCTGAAGCCAGTCACATGGGTAACAATAACCTTGGATGCTGGGGCACCCATTGTCATGCGGAGCCCAGGGCAAGTGGGACTTTTCCTTCGTGGAAAATTGTTTTCAATATCCTGGAGCTGCAAGCAGCGTTCAAGGCCTCACTAGCCTTTCAACATCTAATAAAGCACGCCTCGGTCATGCTCAAAATGGTCAACATGACGGCAGTAGCCTATGTGAGGACACGGGGGGGACCCAGAGTGGGTCACTATTGAAGGAAGTACAACTAATAATGAATTGGGCGCAAGAAAACCTCAACAACATCACTGCAGTCTTTATTCCAGGGGTACAGAACTCCCAGGCGGATTTTCTGTCCAGACATCAGCTTGACAACAACGAGTGGTCACTGCACGAGGGGGTATTCAAGTGGATCCTGATGCTGGGGATATGCCCAGAGGTGGACCTGTTCGCCTCAGCATGCAACATCAAGCTGGGCAGGTATTATGCAAGATCTCGAGATCCCCAAGCTTACGGCATAGATGCACTCTCGGACCAGTGGAGATTCCGCAGAGCTTATGCGTTTCCTCTGATTCCTCTGATACTCCAATTTTTGCGGAGGCTCAGGTCGGAGCCTGTGGAGATCCTGGCAGTGATTCCCTTTTGGCCGAACAGACCGTGGTTCCCTCTGCTCACGCTTCTCAGCTTCAGGGACCCGGTCCCTCTTCCAGTCAGGTCGGATCTTCTGTCTCAAGGGAAAGATCTGCATCCTTGTCCAGCATATCTGCACCTCAAGGCCTGGTCGTTGAGAGGAGAAGGCTGGAAGCCCTAGGTTGCCCCCCAAGAAGCTATTGCAACTCTCATTAATGCCAGGAGGGGAAGCACTAACAAGGTCTATGAATGCATTTGGGCAGAATTCTCGCTCCATATAGTACAAGATCTGGCCTTCTTAGCGCTCCAAGCATCGCGGATATTTTGAGTTTTCTACAGTCTGGCCTTGCCCTGGGCCTTTCAGTCTGTTCACTTAGAGTCCAGGTCTCGGCTATTTCCGCATTCACCGGTGTTTCATGGGCTGGAAACAGTCTTATTCATCAGTTCTTCAAAGGTGCAGTTAGACTTAAGCCTCAGAGGAAATCAAGATTTCCCAAATGGGATCTTTCCCTTGTCCTGGATGCCTTGTCGCAACGAGTTTCCACTTCTCCAGAATGTCTTTGAAGGAGTTAACCATGAAGACAACGTTTCTAGTGGCAATTACATCAACCAAACGTGTGTCGGAACTTAGAGACCTGGGGTCAGTGGAACCCTTTTTGACCTTCTTTCCCAATAGAGCAGTGTTTGTGCCCATGCTAGGAGCAAGACCAAAAGTAACTTCGGTCTTCCACGAAAATCAGGAGATGGTGCTCCCTACCTTCAAAACAGCAGCTGATGGGGAAGTCCACCCTCTGGATGTGATTTGTTTTCTAAAATGATATCTGGAGGCCACTGCTCCTTTCCGCAGATCGGAGCATCTCTTCATTCTTTTCCAAGGAAAAAATAGGGGCTTACAAGCTTCAACCAGATCAATATCAACATGGATTGTGCAGACCATACAGTGGGCATACAGATCAAAGGGTATGGCTCCTCCTGAGGCAGTGATGGCACACTCTACTCGAGGGATCACAGCTTCTTGGGCAGCTTCACGCCATGTAGCACCGGAAGTGATCTGCAGAGCGGCTTCCTGGTCGTCTATACACACTTTTATGGCACATTATTGTGTTGAACCTGCTGCTCTGTCTTCTGTGAATTTTGGGGTTCAAGTTTTGTCAGTTGACAATAATAATTAAACCTTTTTTCGTTATCAGCATTTCCCACCCGTGTGTGTGTAGCGAGTTGTTTCCCACACGTATGCTGCCATTGGGGTATGTCAGGAAAATGGAAAATTTATATCAAATACTTACCGTAATTTTCCTTTCCTGATAGACTCCATGGCAGCAGGAGTACCCTCTGATATGCCGGAGTAGGCTAGTTATGGAACACGGCATACTGGTTAGAGCAAAGATTTATGGTTGAGGTGTCCTATGGGGTAGCTGCGGAGGCGGAGCCACCCACACGTATGCTGCCATGGAGTCTATCAGGAAAGGAAAATTACGGTAAGTATTTGATATAAATTTTCCATTTTCTATGGCTGGTTGTGGTCAGCTCTATAGTGTAGTGGTTTCTTCTGATACCTTCAAAGGTTACAGCCACAGGTTCGGATCCTACCAATGTCATCACCACACCTTGCATTGTACTCAGCTTTATGTTTTCCATTTTGCTGCGGTAGTTCCCATACACTTTTTCAAGCAAATCATGTTCATACAAACCTTCAATGGATTCTGCAGGTTCAAGCCCAATTAACATCAACTATTCCCACATATGCCGATTAAGAAGCCATATTCGCTGCAATACCGCAATTTTGTGTTCGCATTATCGCCCAGTTGATATGCTAATTGACTTAAATGGGCGTTATTTTTAGGCGTCGTGCGATTGCATATTCGCTATATAGTGAATTAGCCCCTAACTGACACTGATACTAATTTAAAAAAAATACTGACCCTGACCTTGACCCAAACACTAACTCTGGCACTAACCTAAATCAAATCTTGATCTAGGTATATTTTTGTATTATTTAATTTTATTTTTTATTATTATTATGACATTATTATTATGAAGGACTTTGACAAAGCACAGCATTGCGAAACATTGATGTCTACAGTGGTATTGTCTGACTCCTTTTTTGATCTGCAAGAGTTTTGAAGTTAACCCAATGTTTCCTTTTTATTTCAATAAATATTTTATTATACGAACACTTCCAGTGACTTTTCATTGACCCATTCAGTGCTGTTTTCTAGTTAGTTGTTTTTTTTCCCCGCATTTATTGGTTGAACTGGATGGACTTTTTTTAACCTGACTAACTATGTAGGTAGTCAGTTCAATGAAACAGAACTGCTATGTATACTTGCATATATCCCTTTGTGCACTCTCAGCGGGAACCCCTGGGGTCTGTATTAGTGATCGATTCCCGGTCACCTGATCAGAGACTATCACAGTGATCAGTCACAGTGAAGTCAGCCCCCGTGTTTTCTTTCTCTGTGAATGGAGGAGAGAGATACTTAGTATCTCTCTCCTTGCTGAGAAAAAAAAGTGTGTGTAAAAATAAATAAATAAATAACAATAATAAAAAAAGAAAATAATACAAAAATATACCTAGATCAAGATTTGATTTAGGTTAGTGCCAGAGTTAGTGTTTGGGTCAAGGTCAGGGTCAGTAATTTTTTTAAATTAGTATCAGTGTCAGTTAGTGTCAGTGTGTTTTAGGTAGGATAAAAAAAAGCAAAACCTATTGTTTGTGGGCTGAACTATGGGTACAAACAACAACTAACATAAACATATGTGGTAGCACTGCAATCATCCGGAGCAGGAGAATTTAGTTTGGGCTGTTCTTTGGTGGAAGATTATGGTAGTAGCAAGAAATATACATCTAAATTTAACAAAATATGATTTTTTATGTCCTTCAGGGCTTTGACAAAGCGCAGTAGTGCGAAACATGTAAGTCACTACAACATTGGCAGTTCATGTTCCACAGGACATAACATATGCACCCCCCCACCCCCATGGTTTGGCTGAGCGCTGACATCATCCAGCTTGCCGGTTCCTCTAGCCTGGGTCCAGCAGCAAACACGGTGGTTGTTACACCACACCGCCCGGGATACATCTTGCTCTGGTATTGAGCGTTGGCACCATCCAGCGCTCCGGATCTCCTCCACTCTGCCTTTCAGCTCCAAAGGATCCACCGGGGCTGCCTCACTTCTACCCTGGTGTGACAGCCCGACCCTTTCCATTCCAGCAAGTTTAATCACAGCTTCTGAGTGTTATCTCACACTGTGGTCTCCCAATTCACCAGCCACCAGCAGCACCTGCTCAGCAAGCTGTGGATAGTGGGATCCTTCCATTCCATTGAGCCTTTATCTATCTGCATGGACACCGGTGCCCTCCATCCTGGCAACCCCACAAGCCTTTTGTATGGTGCTAACCCCTTCTTCCATTGGTGTCTACAGTGATATTGTCTGCCTCCTTTTTTGATCTGCAAAAATTTTTTAGTTAACCCAGTGTTTCCTTTTTATTTCAATAAATATGGATTTTATTATATGAACATTTCCAGTGACTTTTGATTGATCAATTGAGCGCTGTTTTCTAGTTAGTTGGCTCTTTGTGCATATCCATTGTTCCAGTGGTTGGCAGCTGCTCTGGGCTCAGTCCATTCACCCTTTGGGACTATGACATTTCACTGCATGGCTTACTGGTTGTAGCGCTTAAGGCTATTGTCGTTGTGGCAATTAAGGAAGCCTTTTCTGAATGGAGGCATCTGCTGGAAGGGGATAAGCATCCGGTAACTGTTCTCACTGATCATAAAAATCTAGAATTCATTTGTTCTGCCAAAAGATGTCTTCTAGGCAAGCACATTGGTCACTGTTCTTTTCCAGGTTTAATTTTATTACCTCAAATCGACCTGGGGCAAGGAATGGTCAGGCCGATGGCTTAGTAAGGATTTTGACTGAACCTCTCCGGGAGGGCAACTCTGAATGTACAATCCGACCTCAAAAGAACTTACTAGGGACCACGAGTTTCAAGACATTCTTGAGTCTCCTCAAGGAGGGGTATGAAAATTACCCATTTCTCAATCATCCTCCTATGGATATTAACCTTGAGTACAGGAATGGCTTTTGGACATTGTCTCTATGTACCTGAATCTGCTCGGGCTGAAGATGTCAAACACTATGTGGCCTTGTGCCTGACCTGTGCACGCAATAAGACTCCCTGAGCTTCTCCTTTGGGGTTGATCCAGTCACTCCTTGTTCCATCAAGACCACGGGGATCAATTTCTATCGACTTTATGGTAGATTTACCTCCTGCAAAAGAAATGACCACTATCTTGGTCATTGTCGATAGGGATGGGCCCAATGTTTGAGTTGAACATAAGGCGAATGTAGATCATTATGGACCACTCGCGGCGAGCTAGCCCCCCCCACGGAGCGCCCCATAATGTATTGAGATGAAGGCACGCACAGCTCCTCCCCGATGGGAGGGCTGCCGCCATCTGATCTCTCTTCGCTCTGAGAGTTTAGTTATATGCAAGGGCCGGGCCACCCGGAGACGTAGGCGGGGGAACCCGCCCCCTTCTGACGTCATGTGACATCAAAGGGGGAGGGGTCTCTCAGTTATGTCACCGGGTGGCCATGCCCTTGACTATAAATAAACTGTCAAAGCAAAGAGAGCTTAGTCTGCGGGAGCCCCCCATGGAGGATGAGCTGTTTTTCGGGTCCGTCGCGCGCCGTGATTGACGATGGATTACAATGGGGGACACTGTTTTTTCTTTTTTAATAAAGGACTTGTCCCTAATTGTCTCTTTTTTTTCTTTTTCGACTCTTTTTTGGTGCCCCCTTTATTAAATGAGGCTTCCAGATTCTGATAAGCCCACTGCCCGGAGACCCCCACAACCACCGGCAAGTGTTGTGGGGAAGAAGCTCTTGTCCCCATCAACATGGGGCAAGGTGCTTTGGGGTGGGGGGGCGCAGAGCCCCCCTGCCCCAAAGCATGCCCCCCACCTATGTTGAGGGCATGTAGCCTGGTACGGTTAAAGAGGGGGCGCTCGCCCATCCCCCCCTATCCTGGCCGGCCAGGTTGCATGCTCGAATAAGGGTCTGGTATGGATTTTGGGGGACTCCACGTCATTTTTTTAAATTTTGATGTGGAGTTCCCCTTAAAATCCATACCAGACCCGAAGGGCCTGGTATGGACTGAGGGGGAACCCTACACCATTTTTTCAGCTATTGTTATGTATTTTACTGGGAATTGGCAATACATTACAGCCGCAAGTGATTTTAAATGACAATTTTTCCTTTACAAATGTCATTTTGCTCCAGCAATGTTCTTAACATCACACAAATGCGCCCTTTTACAGGCAGACTATGGGGATCCCCCAGGCACAATATTTAGAGGAATATTTCATTTTTATTGTTTCACTTTTATCATTATTAAAATCACTACTCCTGAAAAAATGGTTGATTTAAAAACTTTGTTTTGCATTGATACATGTCCCCTAGGGCAGGATCCAGGTCCCCATACACTTTTTATGGCAATAACTTGGATATAAGCCTTTTGATTTTTCATGTTCGGGTCCCATAGACTTTAATAGGGTTTGAATGTTCGCACAAATTTATTGCCTGTTCGCATGTTCTGGTGTGAACCGAACCAGGGGGTGTTCGGCCCATTCCTAGTTATCAACCATCTCACTAAGATGGCTCATTTAATACCTTTTAAGGGGATACCTTCTGCTGAAAAAACTGCAGAGTTAATGGTTCTAGAAGTATTTTAACTACATGGAGTTCCTGATAATGTGGTGTCTGACAGAGGAGTACAGTTTACTTTGATATTTTGGAAAAGCTTTTGCTCAACTATTGGTGTAACAGTTAATCTGTCCTCCGCTTTCATCCTCAGTCTAATGGTCAAACCCTTCTTCCTCCTGGGGCCGCGAACTCCGGCGCTGTGACTGGCCGGAGTCGCACGACGTCACTCCTGCGAATGCGCGCAGGAGCCTCCATTCGCGATACGATCACAGTGAAGAAACGGCACGGCGGCCCATTTTTTCACTGCGCATGTGCCGATGACATCGGAACATGCGAGTACAGTGTATGTCTCCTATACCGTGCAGGTTTAGGAGATATGCAGGGCACCTACAGGTAAGCCTGATTATAGGCTTACCTGTAGCTTAAAGTGGTTGTAAAGAGTTTACAACTTTAAGGACCGAACCTTTTTTTTGAGATTTGTTGTTTACAAGTTAAAATATTTTTTTTTTCTAGAAAATTACTTAGAACCCCCAAACATTTTTATTTTTTCAGACACCCTAGTAATTAAAATGGCGGTCATTGCAAATACTAAGTCACACCGTATTTGCGCAGCGGTCTTACAAGCGCAATGTTTTTGGAAAAAATACACTTTTTTTGAATTAAAAATTAAGAAAACAGTAAAGTTAGCCCAATTTTTTTCTATATTGTGAAAGATAATGTTACACCAAGTAAATTGATACCCAACATGTCATGCTTCACAATTGCATGCACTCGTGGAATGGCAACAAACTTTGGCACTTAAAAATCTCCATTGGCGACGTTTAGAAATTGCTACAAGTTACCAGTTTTGAGTTACAGAGGAGGTCTAGTGCTAGAATTATTGCTCTTGCTCTAATGATTGCGGCGATATCTCACATGTATGGTTTGCACACCGTTTTCATATGCGGGCGTGACTTATATATGCGTTCGCTTCTGCGCGCGAGCTTGGTGGGATGGGGCGCTTTAAATTTTTTCTTAATTATTTTACTTTTTATTTTTATTTTTACACTATCCTTTAAAAAAAAAAAAAGGGTCACTTTTATTCCTATTAGAAGGAATATAAACATCCCTTGTAATAGAAAAAAAAGCATGACAGGACCTCTTTAATCTGAGATCTGGGGTCAAAAAGACCTCAGAGCTCACATTTAGACTTAAATGCAATAAAAGATAAATAAATAAATAAATGTCCTTTGAAAAAAAATCCACCACAGAGACCACTTTTATCTGATAGCCAGCCACTCGCTGTTTAAGAGGATCTGCTGCCATAACAAAGGTATTCCACGTCAAAGTACCAATGTATAACGACGGCGGTTGGTCCTACCATAAATAATAACATGTTATTAGGTTTTTACAACAGGAATATATTATGAGTTTTGAAATTCTAGAGAAGTGTTTAAATAATGCATTACAATTTAACTAAACCCATTTGATTTTAGTTGACTAAAATGAATGAAATTTTAGTCGACTAAAATGTATTGGAGATTTTAGTCCACTAACATATGACTAAAACTGAAACAATTCAGATGACTAAAATACGACTAAGGCTAAAATGGCATTTTAGTCAAAAGAAATTTGCTGCCAAAATTAACACTGATAGCTCGGGAGCTGTGAAGGAGAAGTGAAGACTATAGAGAAATTGCATTGCTGGATTGAAGATCATGCTGCACTATGACCTTCTTTAATAATAGGTCATGGGTATCTAGTAAGTGCTGTTTACTATATGGTTTTTGGAATGTGAATCAGATTGAATATTCTTAGGAAATCCATATTTTTTGGATGTCACATGTTACATATATGAAAAATAATTTTATTTCAATTTTACATATGTTTCTGTATTGAAGCACATGTGTTTAGACTTTTTTAAAGAAAAAAACCTTGTGCTGTGTTATCGCACAGCTGGATGCACGTATTTGTAGTAGTAAGTGAATAGTGCTGTTTTTTCACAATATAAAGTACATTGTTCATTTAAAATATCCACTGTTCACAAAGTAATATAGGTCTATTCATAAACAGTGAAATATTTTTCAAGGTTTGATCAGTTGGGTTCATATATTTTTTCTTTACCACAGACACCTGTCACTTTGTTGCTCATATATTGTAACAATTGCCCATTTGTTGTCCATGTATTGTCGATACTGTTTTTTTCCTGCCTACGTACAACAATGGTATTCTCAAAACATATGTATCAGGTTTGCAGGAGAGTCACCAGATGTGGGTCAATATGTATAGAACCATTCGCTACAACTTATTTGGCAGATAATAAGATCAATAAATTCTTCATCAACATGGGGGCAAGGTGCTTTGGGGTGGGGGGCGCAGAGCCCCCCCCCCCTCATACCCACGAAACCCCGCCCCCCCGAGACGCGGGGGGTGGGGTTTCGTGGAACGGGGGTACAACTACTTCTTAAATAACTAGAATAATAGACGGTTTATTCAA
>BLSH010451529.1:8401-26746 GCA_018402905.1 Glandirana rugosa | reverse complement strand
GCTGCATGTGTGTGGGTGCATGTATGTGGGTACATGTGTGTGGGTGCATGTGTGTGGGTACATGTGTGTGGCTGCATGTGTGTGGGTACATGTGTGTGGCTGCATGTGTGTGGGTACATGTGTGTGGCTGCATGTATGTGCGTGGGTGCATGTATGTGTGTGGGTGCATGTATGTGTGTGGCTGCATGTATGTGTGTGGGTGGGTGCATGTATGTGTGTGGGTGCATGTATATGGGTTCATGTATGTGTGTGCGTGCATGTATGTGGGTACATGTGTGTGGCTGCATGTATGTGTGTGTGTGTGGCTGCATGTGTGTGTGTGGCTGCATGTGTGTGTGTGTACATGTGTGTGGGTATATGTATGTCTTTGGGTACATGTATGTGGGTGGGTGCATGTATGTGGGTGTATGTATATATCTGGGTGCATGTATATAAGTGCATATACATATATAAATATGTGAGTGTGTATTTATATATGTGTGTGCATGAATGTGTGTATATATATGTGTACATATATACAGTATATATGTATGTGTGTGTGTGCATTATGTAGGTGTTTATGTATGTGTGTGTGCGTACATGTGTGTATGCACATTCTATGTATGTGCTTTTAATCCTGAGCCCCTATGTGTACAATCGCAAATTTTTTTCCCCACTTGTTCATAGTACCAGCAAAAAATATGCTGTTCCTCTGAAAGCGATCCATGCTCAGGCATTTGACAGCTGGTAAAGAGGCAATCTGTTGCCTTCTGACCACCTGTTTTAACCCTCTAAATGCATCACCACTATGCTTCAACTTGCAACTGTGTGCAATGTTGTGAAGTGGTTGCAGTGCATCCTCATTCACCCAGGGGTAACCTTCAAGGGAGCCCTGACTGTAAAGAGATTGAGAAACACCGGCATAGAGGAACCAATCTCTCCATTTTCCTCCTGCAGCCGCTGAATGCCTGTGGGAGGGAGTGGAGGAGAAGTGTGGGGGGAAATGGAGAGATCAGTTCCTTTTAGATGCAGCCACACACTTGCGACCGGGCCCTGGCGTTCCGCCACCGGGCTCCGAGGAAAGGGCCCTGTCAGGGGGGGCCCTTCATGGTTTCTTGCATCGGGGCCCTGAGGGTTCTAGTTACGCCACTGGTAGTTAGTGTACAGCTTGTACAACATTGTAAATTTGCTTTCCCCTCAAAATACCTGAACACACAGCCATTAATGTCTAAACCGCTGGCAACAAAAGTGAGTACACCCCTAAGTGAAAATGTCCAAATTGGGACCAAAGTGTCAATATTTTGTGTGGCCACCATTATTTTCCAAAACTGCCTTAACACTCTTGGGCATGGAGTTCACCAGAGCTTCACAGGTTGCCAATGGGGTCCTCTTCCACTCCTCCATGACTACATCACAGAGCTGGTGGGTGTTAAAGACCTTGCACTCCTCCACCTTCCGTTTGAGGATGCCTCACAAATGCTCAATAGGCGTGTCCATCACCTTTACCCTCAGCTTCTTTAGCAAGGCAGCAGTCGTCTTGGAGGTGTATTTGGGGTCGTTGTCATGTTGGAATACTGCCCTGCGGCCCTTTCTCCGAAGGGAGAGGATAATGCTCTGCTTCAGTATGTCACAGTACATGTTGGCATTCATGGTTCCCTCAATGAACTGTAGCTCCCCAGTGCCGGCAGCACCCATGCAGCCCCAAACCATGACACTCCCACCACCGTGCTTGACTGTAGGCAACACACTTGTGTTGGTACTCTTCACCTGGTTGCCGCCACACATGCTTGACACCATCTGAACCAAATACGTTTATCTTTATCTCATCAGGCCACAGGGCATGGTTCCAATAATCCATGTCCTTATTCTGCTTGTCTTCAGCAAACTGTTTGCAGGGTTTCTTGTGCATCATCTTTAGTAGAGGCTTCCTTCGGGAACGACAGCTGAGCACTGACAGACTGACCCCCCACCCCTTCAACCTCTGCAGCAACACTGGCAGCATTCATACATCTATTTCCCAAAGACAACCTCTGGATATGATGCTGAGCACGTGCACCCAACTTCTTTGGTCGACCATGGCGAGGCCTGTTCTGAGTGAAACCTGTCCTGTTAAACCGATGCATGGTTTTGGCCACCGTGCTGCAGCTCAGTTTCAGGGTCTTGGCAATCTTTATAGCCTCAGCCATCTTTATGTAGAGCAACAATTCTTTTTTCAGATCCTCAGAGAGTTCTTTGCCATGAGGTGCCATGTTGAACTTCCAGTGACCAGTATGAGAGAGCGATAACACCAAATTTAACACACCTGCTCCTCATTCACACCTGAGACCTTGTAACACTAACGAGTCAAATGACACCAGGGAGGTAAAATGGCTAATTGGGCCCAATTTGGACATTTTCACTTAAGGGTGTACTCAGTTTTGTTGCCAATGGTTCAGACATGAGTTATTTTGAGGGGACAGCAAATTTACACTGTTATACAAGCTGTACACTCATTACTTTTCATTGTAAAAAAGTGTTATATCTTCAGTGTTGTCACATGAAAAGATATAATAAAATATTTACAAAAATGTGAGGGTGTACTCACTTTTGTGAGATACTGTATATATATATATATATATATATATATATATATATAAAGGCCATTATGGCAGCCTGAATTTATGGAAGGAGTCCTGGGGGGTATTTAAGCAGACCACTCACCTGTGGTCTTTGTTGGTTCCAGTGCGCAATTCGTTACATCATTAGGCGACTCTTCCCAGCTCACTTCGTGTTCATGAGTCTGTGTTCCCGAATTCAGTGTGTTGCGGTTGCTCTATTTGTGGTTATGTCGATCTAATCTTGCTCACTGTCGCAGGTAGGATTCGGAATCATATCTCGTATCATGTGCCCTCATTTCAGTTCGCTGTGTGCCCATTTTATATTTACGGACCCTGTAGTGGAACTGACGAAACGTTTGTAAGTCTTCGAGCGCAGTCGTTATTTAACTATAGTACCAACCACAAATTTTTTTCTCAAGTGCATTTTGCATGTCGTTACACCGCTTGGTCAGTCACAGGCCTTTTCCATTTCCCACTCTCCATGGCCTGATTGGTATCGGATCCATTTCATACTCCCCACAACCGATTCAAATCTAGTCGTGTCAGTGGCACACCGATTTGTATAGGATTCGTATAGGATTCGTATAGGATTAATTTTATACACTCTACAACCGATTCATATCGGATTCATTCATACTGCCAATTCGTATTGGATTCATGCCGTTACTCTACAGCCGATTCGTATCAGATTAATTTCCTTAACTCTACAGCCGATTCGTATCATTTTCATTTCATGCACACTACAACTGATTCGTATCGGATTAATTTCAGACAATCCACAGCCGATTCGTATCAGTTGCATCTTATGCACACTACAACCAATTCGTATTGGTCCATTTCTTACACTCTACTGCCGATTCGTATCGGTTATGTTATCCACTCTGTAGCCGATTCGTATCGGATTCAGTTCTTACACTCTTCTACCAGTTCGTATCGGTTCATTTCATACACTCTACAGCCGATTCGTATTGGTTCATTTCATACACTCTACAGGCAGGGGAGGGCTGGCAGCCTTAGGCCTGGGGGGCAAGTCCAGTCAAGTGGCCCATTGAACCACCGAATCAGCTCACCATCCATGCCCACCTGGTTTTATAACGGATATTGAGGTTATGAAGTAAGACAAATATGATACAATGTGGTAACATAATTTAATGTTAATAACAACAAAGGAGCTTTAACAAAAATAATGCATCAATGCAGCCTCACCACCCACCAATGCAGCCTCACCAGTGCCCCCCCCCCCTTTGCCTGGCCCCTACTTCCTTCCTCCACAAGAAGAAGAAAGTGTGAGCGTCAGCGGGCGTCAGCCTTTTTGAATGTAAGTTAGGGTGGCCTGGGGGGGCAATTCCCACCCTGCCCCCTGGCCCAGCCCTCCCCTGTCCACAGCAGATTTGTATTGGTCTCATTTCATACATTCCACAACCAATTCGTATTGGTTCATTTTCATTCACTCTCAGGCATGGTTACAATCGTTCAGAATTATAGTACACTCCTACATACTCAATTTTCTGCTAACCTTACTCTCGCCTTCCTAATAAGGCTACTTTCTTGCAATAGTTGCAAGCCTGTCTCCAGTTGCGCACAATCCGGCCACACATCATTTTACTGGTACACAACCAGCCACACATCGTTTTAGTGGCACATAACCAGCCTTGCATCATTTTAGTGGCACATAACCGGCCACAAATCGTCTCCAGTGGCATACAACTGACCAACTCACCATTTCTGTCTGTTTTTTCTCCTTAGGTCAGTCGAGTTCAGGCTCTATCCTGCACCAGGTTGGACGTTATTTCTTCAGGTAAAAAAAATAGCAAAAATAACACAGGGAATGCATTTTCACCAGTGCCAGTCACATGACAGGGTGGGACAGGTCGTTTTACAGGTAAGAAAAATGGACTTTTGTCACCCTAACTACAGGTTTCCGGTCAACTGAGTTCTCAATCTCAACTAGGACTTTGCTACTAGGGCACCAGTCAGGTGTGTAGTATACGGTTTCTCTCTCACATCAGGCTGCAGCACCCTTTCACTAAACGTGTACTTCACATACACGATTTGGGCTGCTCATTGGGCATTAGTTACTGTCACATGTTTCTTTGCATTACACTCTGTTTTCAAAGGGCGACCCTTCACCTACACAGACAAGGTCGCTAAACGATGGAGCTTGCTGACAGTGCAAGTATTAGCAGACCGAGCACACGTCACAAACTACAGATCGCAACATTCCTACTTAGGCCGTACTAGACATCAGCTTCTCGCCCCAGTACGCTGGGGCTCTGCTCTACAGGTTTGTGCACATCACAAGGTCAGAAAGGTCTATTTACGCCTGGTTGCTCTACATAAAGATGGCCTAGGCTATAGGAAGATTGCCAAGACCCTGAAACTGAGCTGCAGCATGGTGGGCAAGACCATACAGCGATTTAACAAGACAGGTTCCACTCAGAACAGGCCTCGCCATGGTCGACCAAAGAAGTTGGGTGCATGTGTTCAGCGTCATATCCAGAGGTTGTCTATGGGAAATAGACGTATGAGTGCTGCCAGCATACACTGTTATACAAACTGTTCACTAATTTACATTGTATAAAAGTGTCATTTCTTCAGTGTTGTCACATGAAAAGATATAATAAAATATTTACAAAAATGTGAGGGGTGTACTCACTTTTGTGAGCTACTGTATATATATACAGTTGATTGATAATAAATGGCTTCAGCCAAACACTAACCATGAGTGAAAGAAAAGTTTTTGTGTTATCATTCATATTCTCTGAAAAATAGCCAAGAAATCATAAATTTTGCCAAGGTATGTAAACTTATGAGCACAATTGTATACTATATTACCAAAACTTTTGGGATGCCTTTATACGCACATGAACTTTAATAGCATCCCAGGCTTAGTTCATTATGCCTACAGGTCAGACTGTCATCTGATGACACCACCACATCTTCCCCACCCCCTCCGGGAGGTCAGCATTGCAGCACCTATCCGATCTAGGGCTGGCAGGCTGTCCTCTCCTCTGGTGTCCTCTCCTCCCACAGCCATGTGTCTTTTCTCTGTCCCTTCCTCCAAAGTGATAGGCATCCAATAGGATCACCTAATGCTTTGGCTAATCAGGAAACAGGTCTCACGACCTGTCTCCTGATTGGCGGGGAGGAACTTTAGTGTGAAAATAGCGATAATTCATTTGCTATTGTCACACAATTGGATGGGATCAAGGAGCAGTGCTCTGCGTCCTGAGCCCACCATTTTTGAAGCCTATTAGAGCCTCTGGCTCTAATCAGATGCTTCAAAAAAATCACACCCCATTGGAATCCATAGTCCAGTACCCTGATATGTAGATCAGGGGGTCAGATGCATGGACGGTGGGGCGGTGCCCGTGTGCCCTCTATGGACAGTCTGCCACTGGCAGGTTGATAGCCATGTATTTCTGGAGCGCCGTTTAAAAAGTGCAGATCACAGGCAATATGCAAAGAGCCGGTGAGAGTGGCTCGGTGACTTCTGATTGCTGGGGTGGCCAATCACAGTGATTGCAAATATAAACACCACCTGTGTTTATATTTGAGAGCTCTCTTCTCTCACAATGGAGGAGGGGGAAGAATGGGAAGTGCGTGAGTAAAGGGATCCTAGGGTGGTAGACAGTGGTAGTAGTAAAGCGGAGTTCCTCCCAGGTAAATGTCAGCAGCTACAAAAAGTGTAGCTGCTGACTTTTAACAATCGGATACTCACCTGTCCCTCGCTCCAGCAATGCAGTCCCCCAAGGGCTTGCTCTTTGCTCCCTCCCCTTGACGGCACCGGTATCATAAGTGTGGGCACCCAGCTTTGGCTTCAAAGCCGGGTGCGCACTGTGCATGCGCAAGTCGAGCCGCGCCTTGTGAATGGCCGGTGACGTGTGGACACCTGTGACGTGTCCAAGAAGATCGCCGAGAGGGAGGGGGGAAGGTGGACTTCCTTCCGGAGCCGCGGCTTCAGGGGAGGAAGTGGACCTGGGACCCTGTGAAAACAGGGTCTCTGGTCCCCCCCCCAAAAAAATGACATGCCAATTGTTGCATGTTGGGGGTCACCTTCCCTTAAAACGGAAGTTCCACTTTTGGGTGGAACTCCGCTTTAAGGTGGAAGGTGAATATATTTTATTGTGGGGTCATTTTGTAACCCCCCCTCATATATTTCATTTCCAGCCTGTAATATCTGTATAGTAATGCCTTCAATTCCTATATCCTGCACATGAATACCCTAATCTCCATTCCCCCAACTCTATGTGACCTGTACATTAACCTCTTCCCCTCCTCCTCCCTCTGTGTATGACCTGTACATTACACTGTAACAAGTGCACCATTAGCAAGCTCCACATTTTAACCACCTAAATACCATCATTTTTTTATTAACACAATATTGTGGAAAAAAATGAAATTACCTTGACTAGTGACTAGTTTCCCAAAAAATTTTATTGAGGGGTAGACATGTGTAAAATGAAAAAAAAAATGTTTAGTTTTGTTCGATTCATTAGTTAACTAATTTCGATTAATTCGATTAGTTAAATTCGTTTTCAGAATTAGTTTTGTTTTGTTTATTTGTATTCGAATTTCTGAATTTGACCGCATTCAAAACCATTTCAACCCCATTTGAAAACATTTCAACTGAATCTGTGTGTGACAGATGGTTTAGTGTGCACTAGTACACACTGAGACAGATGTTGATGGGACACATGTACAGATGTTTTTGTACCATGGAACATGCCTGCTGTGGCAGCTGCTTGATTGCACTGGCAAGCTCTGACAGATGTTGATTGGACACACACTACTACAACTGCAGATGTTTTTGGGCACAGGTACACTGTGAAAAATGTTGTAATACTACTAGTAATACACTTGACCAAAAGACAACATTTTTAGAAAGGAAGAATGACATCATTTTTTTCATTAGCAGTAATATGATCTACTCATTTTGTTTTCAAATTCAAATCATTTGGAATTAGTAACAATTCGAATATTGGATTGTCAGCTCAGGTAGCCCTTGTACAACATACATACAGCCAGGTCCATAAATATTGACACAATTCTAATCTTTTTGGCTCTATACACCACCACAATGGATTTGAAATGAAACAAACAAGATGTGCTTTAACTACAGACTTTCAGCCTTAATTTGAGGGTATTTACATCCAAATCAGGTGAACAGTGTAGGAATTACAACAGTTTGTATATGTGCCTCCCACTTTTTAAGGGACCAAAAGTAATGGGACAGATTAACAATCATAAATCAAACTTTCACTTTTTAATACTTGGTTGCAAATCCTTTGCAGTCAATTACAGCCTGAAGTCTGGAATGCATAGACATCACCAGACGCTGGGTTTCATCCCTGGTGATGCTCTGCCAGGCCTCTACTGCAACTGTCTTCAGATTCTGCTTGTTCTTGGGGCATTTTCCCTTCAGTTTTGTCTTCAGCAAGTGAAATGCATGCTCAATCGGATTCAGGTCAGGTGATTGACTTGGCCATTGCATAACATTCCACTTCTTTCCCTTAAAAACTCTTTGGTTGCTTTCGCAGTATGCTTCGGGTCATTGTCCATCTGCACTGTGAAGCGTCGTCCAATGAGTTCTGAAGCATTTGGCTGAATATGAGCAGATAATGTTGCCTGAAACACTTCAGAATTCATCCTGCTGCTTTTGTCAGCAGTCACATCATCAATAAAAACAAGAGAGCCAGTTCCATTGGCAGCCATACACGCCCACGCCATGACACTACCACCACCATGCTTCACTGAAGAGGTGATATGCTTTGGATCATGAGCAGTTCCTTTCCTTCTCCATACTCTTCTCTTCCCATCACTCTGGTACAAGTTGATCTTGGTCTCATCTGTCCATAGGATGTTGTTCCAGAACTGTGAAGGCTTTTTTAGATGTTGTTTGGCAAACTCTAATCTGGCCTTCCGGTTTTTGAGGCTCAACAATGGTTTACATCTTGTCGTGAACCCTCTCTATTCACTCTGGTGAAGTCTTCTCTTGATTTTTGACTTTGACACACATACACCTACCTCCTGGAGAGTGTTCTTGATCTGGCCAACTGTTGTGAAGGGTGTTTTCTTCACCAGGGAAAGAATTCTTCGGTCATCCACCACAGTTGTTTTCCATGGTCTTCTGGGTCTTTTGGTGTTGCTGAGCTCACCGGTGCATTCTTTCTTGTTCCAAACAGTTGATTTGGTCACACCTAATGTTTTTGCTATCTCTCTGATGGGTTTGTTTTGTTTTTTTTTAGCCTAATGATGGCTTGCTTCACTGATAGTGACAGCTCTTTGGATCTCATATTGAGAGTTGACAGCAACAGATTCCAACTGCAAATAGCACACTTCAAATGAACTCTGGACCTTTTATCTGCTCCTTGTAAATGGGATAATGAGGGAATAACACACACCTGGCCATGGAACAGCTGAGCAGCCAATTGCCCCATTACTTTTGGTCCCTTAAAAAGTGGGAGTCACATATTCAAACTGTTGTAATTCCTACACTGTTCATCTGATGTGGATGTAAATACCCTCATATTAAAGCCGAAAGTCTGCAGTTAAAGCACATCTTGTTTGTTTCATTTCAAATCCATTGTGGTGGTGTATAGCGCCAAAAAGATTTGAATTGTGTCAATGTCCCAATATTTATGGACCTTACTGTATATGTTTAAATTAAGCAACTGAATACTGGACAATTCTTTCCTGCCTGGGCCTTTTCCAACTTTCACATTGGATGTTGCTGGGACACTAGTATTATAGAGGTTTTGTGCAATGGTACACTGTGTGTGACAGATGTTTTGGTGTGCGCTGGTACACTGAGACAGATGTTTTTGGGACACTAGTTGTACAAATGTTTTCATACAGTATTATTAGTAGTAGTACTTATTGTTTTTTTCTATGCTATTCTATTATTTTCTATTCTAATCTATGCTTTTTATTTTCTATTCTGTTTTATTGTATTGGGAAATTTGAACTTGAATCGATTTTGAAACCCATTCAAATCAAATTTGAAAACTGTTCAAATTTGATTTTGATTTCATCTGAAATTTTGTCTCGTTTGGATTTAGTTAAAGTCATCACTACTAAAATTCGGAAATTCGGATACATCTTAATTTTCGAATAATGAAAAATTTGTCTGAATTTTGATTTGGAACTAAACAAACCACACATGTCTATTGAGGGGCTGTTTGTACTTACTGCCAAAATATGTTTTGTTATAGAAAATAAACTGTTTATCACGTCATGATACTTGAATAAATGTGTCGGTCAAATTCAGAGGGAGAAAATTACATGGTACAGAATTTGAACCCCATTCTCTCTCCTAAATGCAAGAAATTTCTTGTAATCTGCTTTTTTCAAAATAAATACTGACTGAAGGCTTCAAGTTCCTGTGTCAATCTTTGTCTTTTTTGAGTGACAGTAAAATCTTGTAGAGGTTGTGGGTAACTGTGCATGCATCAACAAGTTTAACCACTTCAGCCCCGGAAGGATTTGCCCCCTTCCTGACCAGAGCCCTTTTTGCGATTCGGCACTGCGTCGCTTTAACTGACAATTGCGCGGTCGTGCAACGTTGTACCCAAACGAAATTTGCGTCCTTTTTTTCCCACAAATAGAGCTTTCTTTTGGTGGTCTTTGATCACCGCTGCCTCATTTCTGATCGCCGCTATAAACAAAAGAAGAGCGACAATTTTGCAAAAAAAACCCAAATTTCTTACTTTTTGCTAAAATACAAATCCAAAAAAAAAATATAAAAAAACATTTTTTTTCATCGGTTTTGGCCGATTTATATTCTTCCTCATATTTGTGATAAAAAAAATCGCAATCAGCGTTTATTGATTGGTTTGCGCAAAAGTTGCCGCGTTTACGGATGATGAGAATTAATTTCTGGGGTTTTTATTTTTTTTTTATTTTTTACTAGTAATGGCGGCGATCTGCGATTTTTAGCGGTGCTGCAATATTGCAATGGGCATGTCGGAACATTTTGACACTTTTTTGGGACCATTGGCATTTATACAGCGATCAGTGCTATAAAAATGCACTGATTACTGTGTAAATGCCTTTGGCAGTGAAGGGGTTAACCTGCAGGGGGCGCTCTAAGGGTTAACTGTGCTCCCTGGGCGTGTTCTAATGTATTAGTGTTTGACTGGCAGGGGGAGGGGAGTGATCACAGCTTCCATATAGAGGAAGGCTGTGATCACTCCCTTCCCCCTCTAACAGAACAGAGATCCGTGTTTACTTACAGGGTGATCAGGGTTCGGTGCCACCTGGACGGCTGTCTCAGTGGACACATGTTAGGTTGGAAGCCTAAGGCCTACCTGGGAGTTCCTATTTGCTAGGCAGTCTGAGGCCTACCCAGGACAAGAAGGAGCAGAGGAGGGTTGGGGCTTCATGTCGGAAGCCTAACCAAGTTGCACGGGTTCTGCTGGCCGGAGAACCCTTCTTTGTTGGAGGTGAACGGACAGAGTTGCTAATGGAGGACAACCATTCCTTTCGCCAGAGGCAAAGCGTGAACCAGGGTCAGAGGTAAAGGGGAAACTGTCGCCCTCAAGGGACAACGCTCCTGTTATCAGAGGCCAGAGTTCAGAGTCTGAGAGAGAGACTACCAGCACAGCCTTCTTCACTGACTGGGGCGGCGTAGAAGTTTAGAAAACCCTCAACGGTCATGCTAGGGACCCAGCAGGATAGCGGGGGGTGATGCTTGCACGAAAGTTCAGAAGTTCAGCATTAAGGCGTCCGGAGCAAAAGATTCTCCTTAGCAGGGGGATAAAGAGGCTTATTGATGACAGGAAAATATATATTACAAAGAAGCATACATTTTATTTATGAAAGGTACTAAGCAACTAAGTGTCTAAAATAAAATATCCATAAAGGGACCAGATATCCTGTGAGGTAGGTACATTACCGTGCACCAAGATGGTACATGCCGGTGTTGAAAGGGACTAGTACAAAAAATACACCACAAGAACCACAATACATATAACATGTAACATGAACAAAAGACAATATACACACGTCCGGACGCCAGGTAGATTGTAACACTAGAGTATCACCAGGGGAAATCCCCTATATAATGTAAAGAACGGTGTCCTAATTAGGTGGTGCTATAGTGTATCAGCCATCCCTGGGGGCTCAAGCTGTAGGGGAAAAGTGGGGTGGGTGGGGTGCCTAAAATAGTGCTGACTTGTACTCTGGCATTGGGGCGAGATGGACACAGGTGTGATAGCAGATCTTACATGTGTCAGAATGGTGCCAAAGTCCAGGGTTGTAAATTGTTGCTGCTCGAATTGATGGCTGGCAAGTGGATGGTGAATCCTGGTAATGGCCTGGTCCGTGAGAGATTGGGACTACTCACAGGTCAGCATATAAATTGGGTATGTGTCACGAATGAATCGGCTGTAAATATACAGTTATATGCTGTGTGTCTGCAGCGATGCTCAATGAGGCAGCCCGTGGGGAAAATTAAGCATATATGTCAGAGAACGATCCAACAACGTAGGTATTCCCCGTTGGCACGGAGGAATGCGCCAGTACGCATGCACGGAAGAACGAGAATGAACAGAAGGCTCTGAACGTTAGTGCGCACGCTCGCACGTCCGTTCGCACGCAATGCGGCAGATGTTGGCGCCCAATGCCCTATTTAAACCTGTGCAGAAGAGCCATGAGTTGCTGGATTATCTTCAGCTTCCCGCTGTGCCTTGTGTTCCTGTTCCTGACTAATCTAATCCTTGGTTACCGACCCGGCTTGTCTGACCATCCTGATCCTGATTCCTGGCTTGACCCCTGGCTCGTCTCTCTACTCTGCACTCCGGTTCCTGATCTGTGTTTGACCCTCAGCCTGGCTTTTGACTTCACTTCTGGTCACTCCTGAAATATTCTATAGACTCTGCTTGTTATCCTGTGTATGACCTCCAGCTTGACCCTGATCCTGATTCCAGCTCTCTCTGCTCCGCCACGTGTGTTCCAGTGTTTCCAGAGGACTCCAACCCAGCAGCATGTCCTGGTTCCAGTAGAACCATCCTGGGAGACTACGCACCTGGCCTGCACTACTGGTGACCCCTGCCACTCCGGGCATAATGCTCCCTGTTCCACCTCCAGGGGGTGCTCTGCACCTAGCTGCAAGGGAAGCCCTCTCTGCACCTTGGCCTCCAACCAGATAACTGACAATATAGCAGGTGTGTGTACTGCAAACAGTATACTTTACCACCCTGTCGGCTTGTTTCTCATTTTGGACCTCATCCAGAGTAGTATCTGTGGTGCTGGTGCGCTGCTGATTGTAGCCTGTGATCCAGCTTACTGGCCCTGTAGTGTGTCACTGTCAGCGTGATTAGGTAGTCCATACATTGATGTATGTCACAGCCAACCGCCGTTTGACCAGATGCATTCCCCACTCCTCGCCCTTACTTCCGGGATGGCTCTGGTTCATGGGCGGAAGTGACGTCAACACGTTTTGCTTGGCGTAGTGTGTAGCTTCATCTGGACATCCTGTGGCCATTTGGGGGCTCCTCATGAGTGTGTCTCCACCCCGACCTACGCCACCTATATTTAAATATTCTTAAAGGAGCTAGATGTGTTTTCTGCAGCTTGTCACATAGTTCAGTCTTTTTGGCAGGATCATTATGTGAATAATTATAAAAGTCTGATCATTTAAGTGAGAAATGGTGCAAGATAAGCAGAAGAGGTGGTAAAATGCTTGAAATAGGGGAAGTGAGTTATATTAAAGCTCTTCCATCTGATTTATTTACATCATACTATTTTAATGATCATATGTTTTATGAATTGAACATCTCAATTACATTAGAGTTATTAATCATAGCAACCATAGTAATTAAGAGAGATTGGAAACACATAAGGGGGACTTAACAGACATGACAGACAAAATCACACTTCGTGAGGGAATGCTTCGTATTTTAAAGGGGTTGCATCTGTGACCATTCACATATATTTGGTGCATTTCCAATGTTAATGTTTATACATATATATGGACTGGTATGCATACACCTCTCAGAAGGGCCACTATTTGAGATTGGCAAGCAGGAATTTATTATTGGGGCCTGGGGTTGGAGGCGGGCTACCACCCACAATTCCTCATAAGGTGGAATAGGTTCCAACATATTTTGTGTGCTACTCCTGCAGAAAGATCTGTAGATTAAGTTCAGTATTTAGGCCTGCTGGCATCAATGATTTTAATTTATAAATCAATCATGTTTCCTTCTGCAGGAGTATCACATTGAAGTCCCCTCTTCTTGGGGGCAACTTCAGTGTATAGATGCCTTTTACTCATATACCTTCCATACTCCCATTATGGAATTTAGTGAAATGTTTGGCTAGAGGTTTGTCGGGATCTTTTTCTCTGATCTCCCTCATGTGTTCCCCTATATGGGCTCTTAGTTGTCTTTTTCTTTTTCCAATGTATATTTTGTTGCAGGGACAGGTCAGCATGTAAATGACCCTAGTGGTGGCACTATTGATTAGGTCACAAAATATCTGCCAATCCTGCTGTGTTTGTTAATATGCCCCAATGTTTTTTGAGGATCTCTCTGACGATATCCCACTGAGCTTCATACTGGGTTATTACTAGAGTTAAGCGGACACCTGGATGTTCAGGTTCATCTGGTTCAGCCGAACTTCGCGGAAAAGTTTGGGTTCGGTACCGAACTTGACCCCGGACCCCGAACCCCATTGAAGTCAACGGTGACCCGAACTTTTTGGCACAAAAATGACTGTAAAAAAGTCCTGGAAAGGGCTAGAGGGCTGCAAAAGGAAGCAAAATGGGAGTAAGAGTAGGACAAGTGCCCTACAAACAAATGTGGATTAGGAAATAACTTAAATCACATTAAAAAAAAAATGGGAGGAGGGGGATGTGGAGTAGGAGCCTAGAGGTTGACTAGGCCGTGACCGTGGCAGTGTAGGTGGAAGTGGAGGTGGTGGAGGAGGTAGCCAACACTGCTATTTGTTTGTTTGTTTTTTTTTCTAATTGGGGTAGCCCCCAAAATATTGAGACATATTAAAAAAAATAAGTATACCAATGGCTGTGTGAGGCCAGTCTAAATGTCTATTCTGCACAAGCTACAGACAAGTCTTGTGGGATCCATGCCTGGTTCATTTTAATAAATGTTAGCTTGTCCACGTTGGCTGTGGACAGGCGGCTGCGCTTGTCTGTGATAACGCCCCCTGCCGTGCTAAACACACGTTCAGACAATACACTGGCTGCAGGGCAAGGGCATAAAGGGCAAGCTCAGGCCATGTGCCCAATTTGGAGACCCAGAAGTTGAATGGGGCAGACTCATCAGTCAGTACGTGTAGGCGTCTGCACACATACTGTTCCACCATGTTGCTGAAATGCTGCCTCCTGCTAAAACGTTGCCTATCAGCTGGTGGTGCTGTTTGTTGTGGCATGCTGCTGACAAAGCTTTTCCACATTTTGGCCATGCTAACCATGCCTTCTGAGGTGCTGGCGGTGCCACAGCTGCGTTGGCGACCTCTTCCTCCTCCTCTGCCCCCTGTGTCATTTGAAAATGCCCTCAGCAGCGCGTCTACCAGCATGCGCTTGTAGTCGCGCATCTTCCGATCACGCTCCAGTGAGGGAATTAAGGACGGCACGTTGTCCTTGTAATGGGGATCCAGCAGGGTGGCCACCCATTATTCGGCACATGTTAAAATGTGGGCAACTCGGCTGTTGTTGAGCAGGCACTGCAGCATGTAGTCACTCATGTGTGCCAGGCTGCCCAGAGGCAAAGACAAGCTGTCCTCTGTGGGAGGTGTATCATCTGTGTCCTCCGTATCCCCCCAGCCACGCTCCAGTGATGCAGAGGAGCTGCATTGAGTGCCACCCCGTTGTGAACACGATTCCTCCTCATCACCTCCTCGTCCTCCTCATCCTCCAGAACTGTGCCCTGGCTTGAAATTTTTTTACCTGGCCTATGCTGGTGCAGGAACCCAACCTCTGAGCCACTTGTGAATGACTGGCCTGATAACCGTGGAAATGACCCCTCTTCCTCCTCCTCTTCCTCCTGTGCCACATCCTCTTCCATCATCGCCCAAAGTGTTTTTTCAAGGAGACATAGAAGTGGGATAGTAACGCTGAGAACAGCGTCATTGGCACTGGCCATGTTGGTGGAGTACTCGAAACACCACACTGTGGTACACAGGTCTCGCATGGAGATTGGTGGTGAAGTGGTGCTGTTCTGCAGAGCGACTGACCCGTGCGTGCTGCAGCTGAAACTCCACTATTGTCTGCTGCTGCTCGCACAGTCTCTCCAGCATGTGCAAGGTGGAGTTCCACCTTGTCGGCACGTCGCATAGGAGGCGGTGAGCGGGAAGACCGAAGTTCCGCTGCAGCGCAGACAGGCGAGCAGCAGCAGGGTGAGAACGCCGAAAGCGCGCACAGACGGTCCGCACTTTCTGCAGCAGCTCTGAAATATCCGGGTAGTTTTTTAGAAATTTCTGCACCACCAAATTCAGCATATGCGCCAGGCAAGGGATGTGCGATAAAACTGGCTAGGCCCAGAGCTGCTACAAGATTTCACCCATTATCGCACACCACCAGGCCGGGCTTGAGGCTCAGTGGCAACAACCACTCATCGGTCTGTTGTTCAATGCCCATCCACAGCTGCTGTGCAGTGTGGAGTTTATCCCCCAAACATATCAGTTTTAAAACAGCCTGCTGTCGTTTTACCCGGTATGTGCTGAAGTTGGTGGTGAAGGTGCAACGCTGAGCGGATGAGGAGGTGGCAGAGGAGGAGGAAGAGCAGTAGGAGGAGGAGGCAAAGAGAAATGCCCTGCAATCCTCGATGGCGGAAGAGGGCATGCGCTAAACGGCTAGCCGCCTCAGGCCCACCCGCTACTACATTTGCCCAGTGTGCAGTTAGCGAGATATAGCGTCCCTGCTCGTGCTTACTGGTCCACGTATCAGTGGTTATGTGGACCTTGCCACAGATGGAGTTGCGCAGTGCACACTTGATCTCATCCCCGACTTGTTTCTGCAGGGAAAGAATGGCTCGCCTGGAAAAGTAGTGGCGGCTGGGAACCACGTACTGTGGGACAGCCACCGCCATTAGGTTTTTAAAACTGTCCGTGTCCACCAGACGGAATGACAGCATTTCAAAGGCCAGGAACTTCCTCTTTCTCTCCAGTGTTTGGGAGATGGAGAGCTGTAAGCTTCCATGGGACCGTGTGGAAATGCTTGGGGACGGTGGCGGACATGGTGGCGTTGCTGTCACATGCTCTGTTTGCTGGGTGGCAGGTGGCACTGGCACTGTAGAGGTGGAGGAAGAGGCTGAGGCAGCAGCAGGAGAGGAGGCCGATACCTTTCTTGGATTTTGAGGTACTGTGCCTCGCTTCAGGCTCATTCGTGTCTTGTAGTCAGCACATTGTCTGAAGAACTGCCACGCCGGGGAACGCCTTTGAGCTGCCTTTGGTGTGTTAGGTCCCTGGGTGCGGTGGGTAGTAGCAGGCTTACTGTCTAGGAACCTGCTTCCTCTTTTGCTGTGCTGGTGCCTCTGAGCGACCACCACCTCTTCCTCCAAACTGCACACGTCACTTGCATGACCCTCATTCCATGTGGGTTCTAGGACCTCATCATCCTCCTCCTCCACATCATCTTCTACCCACCCTTCACCACAGCCCTCCTTGTCATTCTGCACACTGTGGAAAACTGCAGCAGTTGGCACCTGTGTTTCCTCATCATCGGAGACGTGCTGCACTGGTGTTTCCATGTCCTGTGAAAGACAGATGGCCATGGGGTTCAGGTGCCAACTCTGAGCTTTCATCGAGGGACCGGGTGGGAGACAATGTGAATGACATCAAGGCATTGTCAGCCACCCAATCTACTATCGCCTGTACTTGTTCTGGCTTCACCATCCGTTGACCGGCATTGGGGCCTACCATATAAAGTTCAAGGTTCTGTCGGCTACTCGAACCTGAAGAAGATGTTTCATTTGTGTGTGTAGCTGGCACAAATCGACCACGTCCTCTCCTTGCAACAGGAACTTCACCAACACCACCAACACAGCAGCACTACGACCACGTCCCTTATTTGACGCTCTCCTCATTCTGGCCGCAAATGTACTATGTAGCACTATTTATAAATACAAAAAAAATAGAATAATAAATTCTTCTTTTTTTTTTGGAAAACAACAACGTAGATGCACTTTTAATATTTGTGCAAGAAATGCACAGCTCACACCAACAGCAGGAACCTCTCCCTACACCAGTATGATATAATTTTAGAACAATAATCTGTCCCTCACAGGTGCAGCAGGAACCTCTCCCTCTAGCAGTATGTGATGATTTTAGAACAATAATCTGTCCCTTACAACATAAGCAGGAACCTCTCCCTATAGAACTGGGAGATGATTTTAGAACAATAATCTGTCCCTCACAGGAGCAGCAGGAACCTCTCCCTCTAGCAGTATGTGATGATTTTAGAACAATAATCTGTCCCTCACAGCACCAGCTCTAATAACAAGATTTTAGTAGTGTATGACGATCTCCCTCTCCAAGGACGACGAGGACACTCCCTGTCTAATAACAAGATTTTAGTAGAGGGTCAAGATATCCCTCTCCAAGGACGAATACAACATTCCCTGTCTAATAACAAGATTTTAGTAGTGTATGACGATCTCCCTCTCCAAGGACGACGTGGACACTCCCTGTCTAATAACAAGATTTTAATATAGTATGACCACATCCCTCTCCAAGGACGACAACCACACTCGACACGTAAAGAACGTGTTTATAATTTTCACGTAGATGCAACAACAAAAGGTTTTTTTTT
>BLSH010451461.1:112889-129299 GCA_018402905.1 Glandirana rugosa | reverse complement strand
AACAATAATGTGTCACTTACAGCAACAGCTGGCCCTATAGGAGTAGGCAATGGTTTTTGAACAAGAATCTGTCCCTCTAAGCAGAAGCCTCTACCTAGTGCAGTCAGAACGCTCAAAGCAGCAGTATGTGAAATCGCAAATTACTCCCACAATCTGATCGTTGTGTACGATCTCACAATCTGATCCTTGTGTATGAAAGTAACGATTGTTGTGTTAGGCAGGGTTTGATCTGCAATGTGTCACTCAAAGCAGCAGTATGTGAAATCTCAAATTACTCCAACAATCTGATCGTTGTGTACGATCGTAACGATCGTTGTTTTATGCAGAGTTTGATCTGCAATCTGCAACTCAAAGCAGTGGTATTTGAAATCTCAAATTACTCCAACAATCTGTTCGTTGTGCACGATCGTAGCAATCGTTGTTTTATGCAGTGTTTGATCTGCAACTCAAAGCAGCGGTATGTGAAATCTCAAATTTCTGCTATCTGTCCTCAGAGCAACAGCACAGCAGTAGTAATCTATCTCAGGATGCAGGATCAGATGTTGTTAAAATGTCTCTAATCTCTCCCTGACGCCGTCAGCTTCCTCTCCCTACAGCTAACCCAAGAGCATGTGACTGCAGCATCAAGTGACTCCAGCTTATAAAGAGGCTGGGTCACATGATGCACTGGCCAATCACAGCCATGCCATTATTAGGCATGGCTGTGATGGCTTCTAAGGTCAAACCAGTGAAACGCTTGTTGATTGGCTGCCCTGCAGCTTCTCAACACGTAGAGTAAAATACCAGAACCCCGGACACGAACTCGAACGTTTTTTGAAATGTCCGTGTTCGGGTCCGGGTCCCGGACACCCGAAAGTTCGGTACGGACCCGAACGTTACAGTCCGGGTTCGCTCAACACTAATGTGGATATACAGCGCATTTGTTTCTCAACGTGTTTCACAAGCTCAGCTCACTCTGTCAGGAGGAGATGCAGGGTATACAAGGGTCAAATAACTCCAGGGGGGAATTCCCCAACACACTGGCAGAGGTTGGGGGGGGGGGGGCGCGTCCAGTCCGGGAGCTGAAGAAGTATTCAAATTCATATTTATTCTTTTTGAAATTTGAATTTCAGGAGATGGCTATATTCTTTCTATTTTATTCTATATTATATTCTATATATATTCTATATTCTATTCTATTTTTTGCTATTCTATTCCTTTATTTTGTATTCTATTCTATTTTATTCTCTTTGTAAATTGTTAAACAAATCGAAAACTTTTCAACTTCGATTTTAAAACTATTCGAAATCAAAAACGATTCAAAATTGATTCGCAAACTATTTAAATAAATTCGAATTCGAATAAAGTCTGAACTTTTTTTCGTTATTTTGGATTCATTTAAATTCAGTACTGTTATAATTTAAAAATTCAGATACATCCGAATTTCCGAAAACTGAATATTCTTCCGAATTTCCCGGAAAGAAACGGACTGCGCATATCTAATATTTCATTTGCGTGGTTTACACTTAATTAACACAGCATGACACATTATCAGCCCCTGATATTACAGACAATTGTAAAAATAACTGATTTTTACAAAATGTCAATGAATTTACTGCCGGTTAGCAACACTGAGAGTGACACAGTCACAAACATCCCCTTCGGGCTCTGGCTCCTGCAGTCACAGTCTCTCCTCCAGTCTCTCCACTCACCAGGTGGTCCCTCCAGACAACTCCAGAACAGCACTGACAATGGAACAGAGAGACAGTCCTGCTTGCTCCATTTCACTCCACTCTGTCCATCCTGCTCTGCTCCTGCACACGAGACCACTTCTCTCCTGTTTTTTTTTTTTGTATAGCAACTGGCATGGTGGTGGCGGGAAATGATGTAATCACCAGTGTTAATTTTGGCAGCAAATTTTGATTTAGTTTTAGTCTTAGTCTTTTGACAAAAATGCTATTTTAATTTTAGTCCCATTTTAGTCATCTGCAATTGTTTTAGTTTTAGCCATATTTAGTCGACTAAAATCTCCAATACATTTTAGTAGACTAAAATCCCCTTGAGGTCTATGGACACCAAGTCGCATCAAGTCAGACCAAAGTAGTGCAGAAACTACTTTGAAGTCACACAGATATGAATGGTACTCATTGAAAATCATGGGGTACAACTTGCCATGCAACTTTGCAGTCCCAAGTCGCAGGACAAGTCGCACAAGTGTGAAAAGAGCTTTAGTTGACTAAAATCATTTTCAATCAATCGAAAGTGTTTAGTTAATTTGAAATGCATTATTTAAGCATTTCTCTAGAATTTCAAAACTCATTATACACTCCTGGAGTAAAAAAAAACACCTAATATCATGTTATTAGTTATGGTTTAAATAAACTACACAGACTCAGATTTAGGCGGGTTCATACTGGTACGACACAACAGTCGTATGACTGTGGATTTGACTTTGCCCTGCGACTTAATGTTCGACTTCTGTCTGACTTCAATGAACGGGATCCGACTTTGATCCCAACAATATCAGGCCCTTTGAGTCTGGTATGTATTTTGACGGAAAACCCCACGCCAAAATTAACATAAAACTTTGTGGGGTTCCCCCCCAAGACCATACCAGGCTCCCACCCCAAAGCACCTTGTCCCCATGCTGATGGGGACAAGGGCCTATTCCCGACAACCCTAGGTGGTGGTTGTCGGGGTCTGCGGGTGGGGGCTTATCGAAATCTGGAAGCCTCCTTTAACAAGAGGGCCCCCAGATCCTGGCCCCCCAACCCTATGTGAATGAGTATGGGCTACATTGTACCCCTAGCCATTCACCCTAAAAAAGGTCAAAGAAATAAAACCAGCACTCAGGATGATGCCACCGGATGGCCATGCCCCATTTCTATACTGGCAGAGAGCGGAGATCACATAACTGTGGTAGCTAGCGTCGAGAGAAGATTGGAGGAAGAAACAGCAGAGGAAGAAGACAGCGGAGAGAAGAAGAACCAAATGAACAAAGGAATGACCAACAGAGTAAGAACACATCAGCTCAGCGAGATGAACCAGAGGAAGAAGACATTAGCGAGGAAAAAGAACTGGAGGATGAAGACATCACCACAGGGAGAAGAAATCAGAGGGAGAAGAGACGCTGGAGCTGCTTTAATAAAGGGAGCTGCTTTAATAAAGGGCTTTGTCAAAAACATGAGTGCTGGTTTTATTTCTTTGACACTTTTTTGGATGAATGGGTAAGGGTACAATGTACCCCATACGCATTCACATAGGGTGGGGGCCGGGATCTGGATCTTTAACAAGGGGGCTTCCAGATTTCGATAAGTCCTCTGCCCGCAGACCCCAAAACACCACTGCCCAGGGTTGGTGGGAAGAGGCCCTTGTCCCCATCAGCATGGGGACAAGGTGCTTTGGGGTGGGGGGCGCAGAGCCCCCCTGCCCCAAAGCACCCACCACTCATGTTTAGGGAATGTGGCCTGGTATGGTCCAGGAGGAGGGGCACTCGCTTGTCCCCCTTTCCTGACTTGCCAGGCTCTGTGCTTGGATAAGGGTCTGGTATGGATTTTGGGGGGACCTCCACGCATTTTTTTTATTTTGGTGTGGGGGCTTACCCTTAAAATCCTTACCAGACTGAAGGGCCTGGTATGGAATTGGGGGGAAAACCTACACCGTTTTTTTTTTTTATTTTGATGTGGGGTCCCCTTCAAGATCCTCAGAGCACAAGTCGCATGCCAAAGTTGGAGTAGTTAAGATGATGATCCGACTTTGATCTGACTTCAATGATATTGAATGGGCTGAAGTGGAACCAAAGTCAGACCAAAGTAATACAGGAACCTTTTTCAAAGTAGGACTGACTTGTGTCAGAGCAGTTAGAATGGCTCTCATAGGGAATCATTGATTTACACACGTCATGCGACATGTGCTCCCAAAGTCGCAGCATATGTCGTACCAGTGTGAACCTGGCCTTAGCTGTTATATAACGTCTTTACTCTGTAATACCAAGTTTCTTTACAAAAATATTGTTTTTTTGAGTCACAGCGTAATTCCTTACTATAAGTGCATGCTACTTTTCTGTTGTTGATTAAACAAAATAAACCTTAACACATATATATTGTTGGCCCTTGAACAAGTAGCCCAAAGCCCACCCACACACTGCACAGTCAATTAAATCACTGTGTGGAAAAATGCTTGCAAGAGTGGGACATACCAAAGAGGAGGATCCTAAAGCCTCATACACACGGGACGACGATTGTATACAACAGGTCGTACGAACGACCGTTTTATGCGAGATCAATCGTTAGTACGCGCGATTAGAACAGCCGACGTACGACGGTCATACAACGGGAGTTGTATGAGCAAACTAGAAAACTTGGTAGTACCAACAAGCGGTCATACGACCGTTGTATCATGTGTACAGAGAAGTTGGTACAACAAGTTGTATTGTGCAAAACACGCATGCTCAGAAGTCAGGAACGGCCGGATGCTAATTACATGCACCTGAATGTTCTTTCTTTGGTCGTACGATCGTGTAGTGCAGTCAGTATGCTAGATACAACAGCCAACATACGATTTGAGCCAATCGGTCGTACGATCGTCATCCCGTGTGTACGAGGCTTTAGAGTTATAACAGACAATAGGAGTAATATGGTGGTAGCATTTAAACAAACCACAGCAGCAGAAGAACCCACCCAGAAAGTGACTGTGAGACTGAGTCCAAAATTAATGATCTTTCGGTGAGCCGTTTTTATTATTCTTGACATGATGACACTACAGTCAATTATCAAATGCATATGAGATTAATGATCTTGGTGCAGTCTGCTCTACTGGTGTATCTTTGTTATTTTTCCAATTTATTTGTAGCTCGTGTAAAACTATTCCCATAAAATGTTGGACTGGACAATGTGTGTGGTCTCGCATGGAGGCAAGTGTTAAAAGAATATTTGATAAAGCGAGATCAACAGTGAACATCTTCAAGTCTTCCATTGCAACATTGAAGATATTGGAGTAGTGTGGCCGTACTCTTTTACCTGACTACTCCACACGCTGGCCAAGTAATAGTACTGTACATTCAACATGATTGAAAGACTCCTCAAACTGAAAAAGTTGGTCTGCCAAATCACAAACAACATGGGATGGGACACAGCTTGCTCCCTAGTTAAATGGAAAAAGCTCACATCATTGCATGACTGCCTTTTGCAGAGCGGAACATACTAAAACCCTCCAGTGTGACACCATGCCCATGTCCCTGCCCTCTTTTATTTACCACCTTGAGGACTTTAAACAGAACACTAGCTACCAAGACCTTGCCACAATTGCACAGAAAATAAAGAAAATGTGACCCAGTGTTTTGCTTCATTTATTCTTAGATCCAAGTAACTGATGAAATGTTCTTGCCAGTGCTTGCAGCAGCTGCTTGTTTTGTCAACTCTGCTGTCTGTGAAAACCTTTGCTGATGTGGCGGATGAGAATATTCAGGAACTGCTTAAGAAGGCAGAGGAGTATGCTCGTGCCGTTAGAAAATCCACATTTCCCCACTTACAAGATGAGGATCTGTCTGACTCTGAAGACCAGTGGCGGCTGGTGAAGTTTTAGGATGGGGGGGCGCCAGACCCCACCCTTCCCTTTTGACCCCTCCTACTTCTCATAATCCCACCCTTAGTGTCAGGAGTATATAGCTCAGAATCACGGGACAGAGTATACAGCCCCAGAATCCCAGAACAGAGCATACAGCTCAGCATCACTACAGCTCAGCATCACAGGACAGAGTATACAGCTCAGCATCACAGATCAGGGTATATTGCTCAGCATCACAGATCAGGGTATATAGCTCAGCATCACAGATCAGGGAATATAGCTCAGCATCACAGATCAGGGTATATAGCTCAGCATTACAGATCAGGGTATAAAGCTCAGCCTCACAGATCAGGGTATATAGCTCAGCATCACAGATCAGAGTGTATAGCTCAGTATTAGGGATGAGCTGAACACACCCCCGGTTCGGGTCGCACCAGAACATGCAAAAAATTTGTGCGAACATTCGAACACCGTTAAAGTCTATAGGACCCGAACAGGAAAAATCAAAGTGCTCATTTTAAAGGCTAATATGCAAGTTATTGCCCCAAAACGTGTATGGGGACTTGGGTCCTGTCCTAGGGGACATGTATCAATGCAAAAAAAAGTTTTTAAATCAATCATTTTTTCAGGAGCAGTGATTTTAATAATGCTTAAAGTGAAACAATAAAAATGAAATATTCCTTTAAATAATGTGCCTGGGGGGGGGGGGGGTCCCTTAGTCTGCCTGTAAAAGGGCGCACCTCTGTGGTGTTCAGAACATTTGTGAAGGAAAAATTGTCATTTATTATCGCGGCTGTAATGTATTGCCAGCTCCTGGCAATATACATAGAAATCACTGAAAAAATTTTGTGGGGTCCCCCCCAGTCCACACCGGGCCCTTCGTGTCTGGTTTGGATTTTAAGCACCGCGCCAAAATTACAAAAAAATTTATGTGGGGTCCCACCTAAAATCCAAACCAGACCCTTATCCAAGCATGCAACCTGGCCGGCCTGGATGGGGGGGGACAGGCGAGCGCCCCCACTCCTGAACCGTACCAGGCTACATGCCCTCAACATGGGGAGTATGCGTGCTTTGGGGCGGGGGGCTCTGCGCCCCCACCCCAAAGCACCTTGTCCCCATGTTGATGGTTTTTTTTTGCTGAACAGCTTGGGGGGTGACGCCCCTGCGCCCCCTATGGACGGGCCGTCACTGCTGAAGATGATGTGTAAGAAGAATATTGAAAAATCACAGAAAGTGGAAAAAGCACCATCCACATCAAAGTAGCCAGTCTTTCGTTTCTTTCAAAATGCTGCAGAAGACCCAGGCAGAGCATCTTCTCAAACAGGCAGCATAGAGCCGCAGATCAATCTGACTGGTAATCAAGTGCACACATTCCATTTTGCTGTGGCCTTCTCCCTGACCTTAGTGGCCTGTTATTTCTTAGAGTCAATTTTGTATTTTTTTTTAAGCACTTCAAAGAGCAATGCAAATAGTTTGCTGTAGTGGTGCACTGGCTTGACTTGACCCATCATTGGAGGTTTTCTGTATCTGTGGGGTTGAAATAGGGGGAAAAAATCAAGTTATTCTGATTTTACTTTCTCTCTCACCCCACACAGTCAGCTCTAAGTTGTCTCTCTATAATGTACTACATGTATGGCCCTTCCCATTGACCCTATATATATACAGTATAGAGAGAGGGGCTGCAATAGCGTAAAACCCTTTGGCTGTAACTGGATCCAGGTCATGGCCCCCGGGGTCCCCTAGCTCACGCTCAGCTGGCTACAGGTGGAAGGGACGATGCAGCAGCGCAGGAACAGCAAAGAATAGTCAGAGGTAATAGCAAAGGGTGAGGGCTACAAACAGACAGGAGAAACAAAGAACAAGCCGAATATCGAGGTATCAGGCAGGCAGAGATAGTCAGACAAGCCAAAGATCAGTACACGGAATAAAACTCAGCAAACGCTAGGAACAAACACACACAAAGCCAAACATGGACAAACTTTGACCAGCCATGCAGGCTTGCACTGCCAGATGTTATATTCTGTTCCCAATTAGGGCCTGGGGTGGAGACCAGCTGAGGAGAGCCTACTAAAGCACACAGGTGAGGGAGGCCCGGCCTTTAACTGGACACATGCAGCAAGGTAGGCAACAGATAAGACATGAATGTTTGCTATGGTTTCATGACAGAATGTTTACTGTGGTTTCATGACAGTACCCCCCCCCCTTACAAGGTCTCCCCTTCCCCCGCTTGGGTCCAGACTTGCAGGAAAACCTCAAATGAAACCTTTTCACTAGGTGCAAATACCTCAGATGCAGGAATCCATGACCTCTCCTCAGGACCAAACCCTCTCCAATGCACAAGGTACTGAAGGATGCCTTTACAGAGGCAAGAATCCAGAGTTTGGCTAATATTGTACTCCTGATCATCCTCAGAGACCAGAACAGAGGTAGGGAGAGGACACGAGGAGTTATTGAGGACTAAAGGTTTCTTAGGAGTGGGCAAGGGCAAGCGAAGACCAGCAGAAACTTGTATGGAGGATTCAGACAAGGCAAAAACATGACAAGCCCTCTTGGAATCATGCCCAAATGAAGGATCTTAGCTCTTAACTCAGTGGGGATGAAGGTCTGAAAGTCTTGCCCGGAGGAGTTTTTAACTCCAAGGTGGTAGAATGGGCAAGGATGCATGAGATTGGACAGATAGGCTCAGGTTCACAGGTGGACTGCTCCTCCAGAGTGACAAATGACCTAGAGAGTGTATCAACCTGACTGTTGCAGGGCACATCCCAGAAATTGCTACACACAGCAGAAAAAACAAAACAGGAGATACTGAGGTGGTGGCAACAGGAAGTTCCACTTTTGGGGCAACCTTGAGTAGGCAAGACGAGGAACAGGAGGGGCCCCAAGCTTTATGTGTGGAGAATGGAGCCGTAACCAAGGAAGGCCCAATATGATGGGGGTTGAGGCCTTAGGCAAGATGAACAAGGACATCCACTCCTGGTGTAGTGTCCCACTACTACCACTGGGCCAGCTGAATGGGTTCCTCAGCTGGCAGGGGATGCTCCTCGAGAAGAAGAGAAGGGAGCTCAGACTGCCTAAGGGCCGGGAAGTAATGGCGTCTTTTTTCTAGGGACCTCTCCTAAAAACGGACATCGATCTGGTTACACAAGGAGATGACCCCCATCCAGATCAGCGGGGATGGTTCTTCCCGCTAATTCATCCTTTACTCTGTCAGAGAGGCCATGTAAAAAGGTTGCAACTAAGGCCTCATTATTCCAGCTCAGCAGACAGTGTACAAAAATGAAGCACATAATGTCCTAAAGAAGTGGACTCTTGACGGAAACGTAAAAGGGCGCTGGCCACTGAGGAGACACGACCTGGTTCCTCAAAGATATTCAAGTTTCAAGAAGCTAGACAGGCTAGAAACCACTGGATGATTATTCTCCCAGAAGGGGGAAGCCCAGACTAACGCCTCGCCAGACAGGAGAAAAATAATGTAGGCCACCTTCGCCCGAGCGGACGGGAAATTTTGAGGCTGAAGCTCAAAATGAATGCTGCATTGGCTGAGGAACCCCCTGCAGGCCTTAGAGTCCCCAGACTAACAGGACAGAGCCGGTAATTGTAGTGGGTTAGCTGCTGTGGGTGTGATTGGAACTGGTACGGCCGCAGGCTGAGGTGGAGGTTGTTAGACTGGAGGTCCTAGGGAGGCCTGCAGCTGGTCAAATTGGTGTCCAACCAATTTGCACTGTGCTCAGCCTACCTGGGAGACCAGCCTGAGAGGGGAGGCATAATTGGTGAGCAAACCATCTGCTCCATGAACAACCCTCCTCTTGCTCCCGACCTCTTTGCTTTGCCTCTTCCTTTGCTTCTCATTTCATTCTCCCCCAGTGCAGACTTGATCATTGTGCAGACTGGGGAGGAGATTGCGCAAACAGGGGGGATTATACAAATTAGGGGGGATTGTGCAGAATCGGGGAAGGGGGGATTGTGCAGACTAAGGGAAGGGGGGATTGTGCAAACTCGGGGGGGGGGGGATTGTGCAGACTGGGGGGAGGGGAATTGTGCTGACTGGGGAGAATGTACAAACTGGGGTGGGGGTTGTGCAGATCAGGGGAATT
Source organism: Glandirana rugosa (assembly GCA_018402905.1). Lineage (NCBI taxonomy): Eukaryota > Metazoa > Chordata > Amphibia > Anura > Ranidae > Glandirana > Glandirana rugosa. Next base: position 119,661 of record BLSH010451461.1, on the reverse strand, counting down.
GTGCAGACTGTGGGGAGGGGGGATTTTGCAAACTGGGGTGAGGGGGGATTGTGCTGACTGGGGGAGGGGGAATTGTACAAACTGGGGGGATTGTGCAGACTGGGGGAGGGGGGGTTGTGCAGATGGGGGGGTTGTACACACTGGGGGGCTACACAGTGCTCTGGACGGTGGTTTGAGGGGAGGCCAGTAATGTACACAGTGCTCTGGAGGGTGGTCTGAGGGGAGGCCTGTAATGCACAGAGTGCTCTGGACGGTGGTCTGAGGGGAGGCCTGTAATGTACACAGTGCTCTGGACAGTGGTCTGAGGGGAGGCCTGTAATGTACACAGTGCTCTGGACAGTGGTCTGAGGGGAGGCCTGTAATGTACACAGTGCTCTGAAGGATGGTGTGAGGGGAGGCCTGTAATGAACAAAGTGCTCTGTACGGTGGTATGAGGGGAGGCCTGTAATCTACACAGTTCCCTGGATGGTGGTGTGAGGGGAGGCCTGTAATGTACACAGTGCTCTGGATGGTGGTCTGAGGGGAGGCCAGTAATGTACACAGTGCTCTGGACGGTGGTCTGAGAGGAGGCCTGTAATGCACACAGTGCTCTGGATGGTGGTCTAAGAGGAGGCCTGCCCACAGGCACAAAATGTTGTAAAACTCCACCAGTATTTTATGTTGCTTTTGTTCCTTTAACATTTGTAGTCGTATAACAGTTAGCTATTAAGATTTATGTTTATATTTATGTTTGAATGTATCCTACTTGTTGTTACCATGCAATCTTTTACTGTTCTGAATTATTGTTATATTGTTATTGTTGAACCAAAATACTTTGGTAAGAACAAAATACAAAATGTGCATTGAAAAGTTTTTTTTCTCTATTTTATCTTTTTAACATTTGGTAGTCCTATCCCAAAAAATTTGAAGAAGTATCTTTTTTTTTATCTCATGGATGAAGTGTGAGAAATAACGTATATATCATACAATCATTCCATGAACACATACCACATACTTTGCATATATAATTTGAGGAATATATGCTTATAAAATAGTTTACCAGTTGCCAATAAACAAAAAATATTTCCCCAGATTTAATTTTTAAAATCTGGCCACCTTAATATAGGATGAATGAGTTCATCAAGAGAGGATAGTCTGGAGACTCACCCGTGCTAGTAGCAATAACATGAATCCATGTATCACTCTGCCATCACCACATGCAATTCAAACTCATCAGACAAGGCATGTAAATAAGCGCTGCAAGGCCCAGCAAGCCCATTCAACCAATGTGTTGTTTGATGATAATAACTCCAATATCCTCTTTTACAGGTCTCACCGTCTGATTGGTAGAGGCATATCTTGGCCGCTCATATCACAGCATGAGCTCAGTACACAAAGAGACAGGGTATCATAGTGTAGTATGTAAATAATTTATTTGTCAAAATACACAACAAACAAAGCAGTCACTGTATAATGCATAGACCTCTCAAAACAGAAGTATAAAAAACTGGTGACTCACATGTAAAACGATCGCGCGACGTGACTTCACACAATTAGACACGCCCAACATGTTTTCTGCCATTGCTCATCTTCAAAGGGCCTCTAGTAGCCCATCATCATGGCCATATACAGTATATGTAGCCTATGTTGTGCCTATGATATGATATGCCTATGATATGCTTATGTTTTGTTTTTTTTAGGAAGAATTCCTTATCTCTTCCTCTTTGGTTTTCAATTATCTCTAGCGCTGCAATTTTGTTTGATTTTTTTTCAATATTATGGAAAAACATACAGGAGTAGATCATAAAATAATGTGTAACTGGCAGAAGAAAGGTAGTTGCAGCCATCCTTTATGTACTGCTGCCTCTATGAGTGTGTCCACAAAGGAGTTTTACTCACAGTCATAGTAGCGACTTTGAGGGTAGATTTAAATCTCCCTTTCCTCTGAAACCCGATCTTCATTCGGATCGCGATTTATAGGCTACTGTCAGTCGTTGAGGAAGTGGTGTGATGCCTCCTGGCCGCCTACATTAACTCCCTTTTAGCAGATGAACATGCTAAAGAACAACAGTCCCTTATCTCTTCCTCTTTGGTTTTCAGTTATCTCTAGCACTGCAATTTTCTGCGATTTTTCGTCCTTGAAGGGTAGTTCATCCCCTCCCCGCCTTATTTTTTTTGGTAGCGGCTATGTGTATATTTTAGCGCTGATCTTATCTGCTGTTTTTTTTTTCATACTATTTAAAACCCTAAAGATTTTTTCATCAGCGTATCTCATATTCCAAAGCCTTAAAGCCCAACTCCAGGCAACTAAAAATCATTTCTTGCAGTGGGGCTACACCTGCACTGCAAAGGTTAAAACGGGTTTAAATCCAAAAGCAAACATATATTATATTGCAGCTTATCAGTTCTTAGATGTGATGTCTGCATTAGTTTCCCTTTTTAGGCTTTCTTTTCTATTTTCATCTGGTGATCCTGCCAGCAAGCCTTTTGTTTTTCACAGCACAGACTCTCCAGCAGAATGTACCAGTTTACATGAATGATACAAACAGCACTGGCATTGGTGATTAAAATGATCAGCTTTTATTCATTCATACAAAACCTTTATCCCAAAAGGAAAAGAAACTGTTTGTTGTAATTGTTACTAATTATAAAGTGTGAGCTGGAGTTTGACTTCAATGTGTTAGTGGTTTTAAATCTGCTAATATATTTAACCTTCCCCTCACAGATCGACAATGCTGCTGTCTGCTAAGCCTTCTCCACTCATGCCTCCAGAGTTGTGTCTCACTAAAGCCTTGTACACACGGGATGACTGCACTACACGACCGTACGACCACAGAAGAACGTTCAGGTGCATGTAATTAGCATCCGGCCGTTCCTGACTTCTAAGCATGCTTGTTTTGCACAATACAACTTGTTGTACCAACTGCTCTGTACACACGATACAACGGTCGTATGAGCGCTTGTTGGTACGACCACATTTTCTAGTCTGCGCATACAACTCCCTTGTACGACCGTCGTATGTTCGACTGTTCTAATCGCGCATACGAATGATTGATATCGCATACAACGGTCGTTAGTACGACCTGTTGTATACGATCATCGTCTCGTGTGTACGAGGCTTAATACAGGAGGTGTGTTACTGGCCAGATAACCAGGTGAAAACAGAGGTGAAAAAGCCAAAGAAAAAAAAACGAATGCAGCCACCACATCTAAATATTGGTAAGCTGCAAGATAATACATGTTTGGTTTTGGGTTTTATACCACTTTAATTGCTCATTTTTGTCCTGGGGAACAAAAAAGAATATTTACTTACCCAATTCTCCTCTCCTCTCCACTGCTAGACCGGTCCTTGCAGCTTCTTCCCCCCCATACTCCAGCAGTCTAGGGTCCTAACATTGTAAAGATCAAATCAGGATGTGATGATGTCAAGGGTCAGTGCACTGCTGGAGTATAGGGGAGCATCATCTGCCGGGGGAGCAAAGGATCAGGTAAGTAAAGCTGTTTTCCTCTCCCCTAGACAAAACGAGCAATTAAAGTGTATGTTACCCTAACGTTTCATACTTCTGGTATGTGTTTGTTATACTATGTACTTTTGTTAAAATGTATCTTGTTCTTTTTATATTTCTTCCTTTATGTAAAATACCTGGTGATCCTACCTGTCACCCTGCTTTACTGTTTCAAACTGACCACGTTAGCATAGAAGCACATCCATTCCAGTGTGGTCAGTTTTCTGGCTGTGCATGGAGCACAGCCTGCCTGCCTTCCAATAGCCAGCACTTGTGCTAACATGACCCCTGCACAACCCTTCACTGGGAAGATCAGTGTATTATCTTCTCTGCTTCCTGCTGACCAGTGGTGGCCCGTCCATAAGGGGAGCAGGGGTGCTGCCCCCCTAATCCATGCGCCCAGCCTCTAATCTACATGCAGGGCACCGGACACATGGATTCCAATCACATTCCTTCTCTTGCGGTGGGGTGGGGGCGGGGAGTGATCGCCGCCTTCCCACCAGTCTCCTATGAGGGGGGGGGGCGTTAGTATGCCGCCCCTCAAAATATTGAGCACTGAGCCACCACTGCTGCTGACACGCCTCCACCCCCCCCCCCACACACACATACGCACAGTCGCCACCCCCATCTCTCAAAGCCACCTATGCAGCTGAGAACAAAAGTTATGTGATCACTAAAAAAAAGGTATTTCTAATGCTTTTTTTTCTATAATGTATATACACATGAATGTTTTGCTTTGCATTTCTATTTTAAATTGAATGGCTAGCTTTACAGGGTAAAGTTTTGCATATACTTTTACCCTTGCAGTGAAGCTCAGCAGCACTGCAAGGGATAATTTTTCATTTTCCCAGAGATGGACTTTAAAATATCTTTAACCACTTCAGCTCCGGAAGGATTTCACACTTTAGGACCAGAGCACTTTTTGCGATTCGAACCTGTGTCGCTTTAACTGACAATTGCACGGTCGTGCGACATTGTACCCAAACAAAATTTGCGTCCTTTTTTTCCCACAAATAGAGCTTTATTTTGGTGGTATTTGATCCCCTTTGCGTCATTTCTGATCACCGCTATAAACAAAAGAAGAGCGGCAATTTAAAAAAAAAAAAACAAATTTCTTACTTTTTGCTAAAATACAACAAACATACAAAACATTTTTTTCATCAGTTTTGGCCAATTTATATTCTTCCTCATATTTTTAGTAAAAAAAAATCGCAATCTGCGTTTATTGATTGTTTTGCTCAAAAGTTGCCGCGTTTAAGAATAATGAGAATTAATTTCTGGGGTTTTTATTTATTTTTTACTAGTAATGGCGGCAATCTGCGATTTTTAGCGGTACTGCAATATTGCAGCGGACATGTCGGACCATTTTGACACTCTTTTGGGACCATTGGCATTTATACAGCGATCAGTGCTATAAAATGCACTGATTGCTGTGTAAATGCCATTGGCAGTGAAGGGGTTAACATGCAGGGGGCGCTGTAAGGGTTAACTGTGTTCCCTGGGTGTGTTCTAACTGTGTGTGGGCTGGGCTGGCAAGGGGAGGTGAGTGATCACGGCTTCCATATACAGGAAGCCTGTGATCACAGCCCTTCCCTCTCTGTCAGAACAGAGATCCGTGTTTACTTACACGGACCTCTGTTCTTTCACTGCGGGGGGCATCGCTGGTAGCCGGCGGAGATCGAGTCCGCCCTACCCGCTCCCTGGCCCCCCCAGAACACAGTGAGCGCGCGAGCGTGCCTCTGGCAGCGCGCGCTCACAGTGCGGGTACTGCAGTAGCCAACCACTTTGTCGCCGTCAGACGCCGGTCAGCGGTCGGCAAGTGGTTAAACCCTCACTGAATGGCATTTAGTTGCTAAGGAACTGCATTTAAAAAAAAAAAAAGTACTGTTTTTCATCTCAGCATTGTAGCCTCCTACAGCATCTGCAGCCACTTCCGTCTTTGTGTATGAATTCTAGGGTCAGCTGCACATTATTGTTCAAGTACTGGCTTCTTAATGATGACAACAGTGGATTATTCCTGTGTAAATGGATAATTGAACCCTGTGAAAACTCAAGGACAGTGAGAGAACTTTGTTAAAGGAAGTCCCTGAACAAGGACCTTCGTGGTAGGATCCCCAGAGTTTATTTAACCGCTTAGAGACCGCCCCACGTACATTTACTGCAGCGGGGCAGCCTCTCTGGGTGAAACCACGTACCTGTATGTGATTTCGCCCTTCCTGGTCTGGGGTGCGCGTGTTCGCACACGGCAACCAGCTCCTGCTGTGATTGGACACAGCTTGAGCTAATCAGCGGGTCTGGTGGACTCTATGTCTGCTGAGACCCACCAATCGTTTCCAGGGCAGACAGAACGGTGGTTTGTAACAAGGCAGATCGCCGTTCTGTGACAGGGGAAAACAGAGATTCTGTGTTTCAGCTAAAAAGTCACATGGATTTCTGTCTTCTTACAGTGCATTCCCCCACAGAAAGAAAGCACTCCCTAGGCACACATTTAACCCTTTGATTGCCCCTGATGTTATCCCCTTTCCAGCCAGTGTTATTAGTACAGTTACAGTGCATATTAGTTAGCACTGATCACTGTATTGGTGTCGCTGGTCCTCAAAAAAGTGTCAAAAGTGACACCCAGTGTCTGATTTGTCTGCTGCAATATCGCAGTCCCGCTTTAAGTCGCTGATCGCCGTAAAAAAAATTAAAAAAAATAAAAATTTCATAAAAATATCCCATGGTTAGTAGACGCCATAACGTTTGCGCAATCCAATCAATATACGCTTATTGGGATTTTTTACCAAAAATATGTAGCAGAATACATATTGACCTAAATTGATGAAGAAATTAGATTTCTAAAAAAAATGTATTGGATGCGTTTTACAGAGGTAAGTAAAAAATACTGTTTTTTCCCAAATTTTTTTGCTTATAGTGCAAAAAATAAAAATCGCAGAGGTGATCGAATACCACCCAAAGAGAGCTCTATTTGTGGGAAAAAAAGGACATAAATTTAAGTTGGGTACAACGTTGCAAGACTGCACAATTGTCGGTTAAAATATCGCAGTGCCGTATCGCAAAAAATGGCCTGGTCATTAAGGGGGAAACCTTCCGGGGCTGAAGTGGTTAAGCTGCAGACATAAAATATTAAAAACAACTTTTAAAATGACATTTGCATGTTAAAGCTTATATGGGATTTTAGTAGAGTTGAGCGAACCTGGACTGTAAAGTTCGGGTCCGTACCGAACTTTGGGGTGTCCGGGACCCGGACCCGGACAGCCATGCCTGGGCTTGAAATGTCAGGCCCA
>BLSH010451461.1:94932-107443 GCA_018402905.1 Glandirana rugosa | reverse complement strand
TACAGTCATGTAGAATATACACCGATAATTACATAGCGTTGTACAACCAGTAGGAGTGCAATATAAACGTATGCATTAACCATAATTTGTTACATCTGTAATAGATATTAGAGAGAGTTTATAACCATTGTATTTCGTAAATACTAAAACATCAAAAACATCAGGTCTAGCACTAAGTCCCGTGGCAAAAGTCTTCAGATGGCGAATTCAGAGCATATGATATAATGGATATGCCCCCCCAGCACAAGGACCTTCCCTCCATCCAACCACTGGGAAGGGAGTGTCCCCGGCCAGAGGATAGATATTACAACCAAAAGAGTCAGTGCCAGAGAGACCGTACAAATCAACTTATTAACAGCAAACATGTCTCCTGTCTAGTATACAGGTAATCAGTTATTGCCTTAAGGGCAATCGATATCTAGATAGGTTCGTAACCTTGAAGAAGAAAAGAACCAAAACAAGCGAGAAAAAGGAGGAAGAAAAGGGAAAAGGGGAGAAAAGAAAAGGGAGGAAAAAAGAAGAAGAGGTCAGCCAGTAGTAGTGGAGTCCGTTGAAACATAATGCATCCAAGGAGCCCAAATTTTATCAAATTTCTTGCTAGTGTTGCGAAGTGTGCAGGTGAGTTTGTCATTAACCATGATCCAGTTCAATTTATTTTTTATAAACTCAATTGGGATCACCGACTGCTTCCAGTGTCTGGCCACCGCTATTCTAGCTGCTAATAAAATATATGTTATGAGTTTCAAGGATTTCTTGGGTAAATCTTCAGGGAATTTATGGAACAGTGCCACTTCCGGGGTTCTACGTAAATTTACCCCTGTCACAGAGTTTATCAAATGAAATACCCTTATCCAAAATCTGCCCACCTTGGGGCATTGCTACCAAATATGGTACATGGTGCCCAGTTGACCACATTGTCTAAAGCAAGCGGGGGACGTGGGTGGGTGCATTTTTGCGATTCTAGTGGGGACTAGATACCATCGCAAGAGAGTTTTGTAGTTTGCTTCTATTAAAGTCGTGTTAATTGAAATCTTGGACATCCTAGATGCAAGTTCCTGCCAGTCAGAAAGCTCAAAGGTGGTCCCCAAGTCCCTCTCCCACTGGACCATGTAAGGGAGTTTAGATAGTGGATCCATCCTGGCCGCATATACTACAGATATTCGTCCCCGTTCGATTCCACCCGCCCGACAAGATATTTTGAAATTAGTAAGTGTATTTGGTTCATTTAAACTATTAAGCTTTGATTTAATAAAGGAGATAAGTTGGTTATACTGGAATAATTCAGTAGAGGGCATTTGCAATGTATCAGTAAAGTATTTGAGAGAATGGAGTCTATGTCCATTTAAGTAGTCCCCTATCCTAAGCAACCCTTTATTAAGCCACCAATGGAAAAGGCTCGGGGTCAAGCCTGGTAAAAATTCAGGATTACAGAACACAGGGGCTAGAGGGGTGTGAGGGGACGATACCCCCCAGTGAGTGGGACAAGGTGGGGCAAAGCACCGGGAGCCGAAGCCTACCAGGAATCCACATAAGGGAGCCGATAGAAACGGGGTGGCAGGACAAAGCTTCCAGAGAAACCCATAAAGGCGGAGGGCCCTCAGCTGTGGTATGAGAAAGTTGTGTTACTTGGGCCACTTGATAATAAGCCTGCAGATTGGGAAGTCCCAATCTGCCATATGACCTAGGAGTGTAGAAGGTCTTTTTATTCATTCTGGGCCTCTTATTATTCCACACAAATCGAAGGACCTCTGATTGTAGTTGTTGTAATTCTTTCCTCGGGATCGCTATTGGTAGGGCCCTAAAAAAGTACAGTAGTTTAGGCAAGAACGTCATCTTGATAGAATTAATTCTACCAAACCAGGATAGTTGGTAGTTAGACCAATGGGATAAGTCAGTTTTCAATTGTTTAAAAAGTGGAGGGTAGTTAACACGGTAAAGGTCTGAGATTGAGGGAGTCAGCTGGACACCTAAGTAGGTTAGGGACTTAGAGGCCCATTGAAATTTGAATTTGTCCTTCAAACGTAGTAATATAGTGGGAGGAGTATTTACATTAAGAGCTATCGTTTTTTGAGTATTCAAAGATAGTCCCGAAACCTGGGAGAAGTGGTGAAGCAGTTTTAATAGATTGGACAATGTGGTGAGCGGTTTAGTGATGTACATAAGCACATCGTCCGCAAACAGAGAGCACTTGTGCTCTTGCGGTCCACAGCGCATTCCATTAGTGTGGGTATGAGATCTTATCGCCACAGCCAAGGGTTCGATTGCTATCGCGAATAAGAGAGGCGACAGCGGGCAACCCTGCCGTGTCCCTCTTCATATTGGAAATATTCTTGATTTAAATCCTCAAATGATTACTTGGGCTGATGGAGTACTATATAGGGTTTTAAGTAAAGTGAGGAAAGTGGTGGCAAACCCAAATTTCTCTAACGTACCGAACAAGTAATCCCAATGTAAGCTATCGAAGGCCTTGTGTAGGTCCAAAGATAGCAACAACAGTTCTCTTTTTGTGGTGTTGTCATTAGTGTCCCAGTTAGTCTTTGTCACTAGAGTTGAGCGAACTTCTAGAAGTCCGGGTTCTGCTGGTTCGGCCGAACTTCGGGACAAAGTCCGGGTTCGGGTCCGGACAGAACCCGAACTTTGTCCCGGACCCCGAACCCCATTGAAATCAATGGAGACCCGGACTTTTAGGCACAAAAAATGCTGTAAAATAGTCCTGGACATGGTTAATACGCGAGTATCGGTTGTGTGCTCTAGAAAAGTGTGAGTAATCCTTGGTAGTAGGGTTGGCTTCCCTCCAAGCGTCGACTAAATTGTTGCGATGCAAAAGCTGGGTCAAGTATCTACTCTGTCTGGGATGAGGTCGTGTGTGAGAAGGGTGGGATTTATCTAAAGTATGGTCCAAGGCCAAATTCGAATCTCCCGCTAAGATCACATCCCCTTCAAAGTCCCCGGATAGGGTGTCTAATAAGGAGGTGAGGAAAGCCACCTGATTGGTGCTGGGAGTATAATATACTATCAAGGTCACTAAGTTGTCGCCTAGCTGTCCCTTAACCATTAGATACCTCCCCTCCCTATCTTTCACAACTTTGGTTGCAGAAAATGAGAGGCGTCTAGAGAAACAAAGCGCCACCCCTCGCTTTTTTTCTTTTGCATTATCAAAAAAGCAAGTAGGGTAGTCCTTGTGGATATAACGGGGATTGAAGGAGGAGGAAAAATGTGTTTCCTGAAGGGCTACAATGTCTGCCCCCAAGGATTTATAGTAAGAGAAAATTTTTATACGTTTAGTAGGGGACCCCAGACCTTGCACGTTATGGGAAAGCAGTCGGATAGTATCTTTAGAGTTTTTGATACTGGACATAGCAAGGACAAGCACAGTCATGCCAATAAAAATGTACCCACCCACACTGTTCCTTGGAAACCTTAGTAGATTTATAGTACCACTGGCTAAACCTCAGAGAAAAGAAAAAGGAAGAGAGATTGGACATAGTTAACAAAGATAAAAGTAACTCAACGGAGGAATGTCCAGGTATAGACAATACTTGCATTCTGCACTATAACACTTAAGAATGTGAATATGTAGATACCAAAAATATCAAGGAAGTCATGTAGTCCAGACCCAAGTTCTCGAAGCGTGGGAGTCTCTAGTGGTGTTAAACACCAAAGAGAGTCTCACAAAGTGGGAGAGTACATAGTCACCCCACAGCACCGAATATAAACGATAGAATTGCTTTCTCGGATAGTGTAAAATGAAACATACATTTTTAGTTAATGAAAGAACGGAACATTAGAACTGAATCCAAACCCTCTCACCCCCCCCTAATGATATAGAATCAAACCACAGAAGTAAGGATATGCCTCACGCTTGCCATGTCTATCAAGTAGTCATTAAATCTTCCTGGAGTGTGTCACAGATGGTGACTAATGTCCCGCATTGGGACCACGGAAAAGTCACCACCATTACAGAACCGAAAACCCCCTCATCACCCCAATCAGAAAAAACAGAACAGGAAAAGAGAAAACGACCAAGGGGAGGGGGCCCGATTGAAAACGTCAAAATAGTCCTCAAGTGGTCTTGCGTGCATGTTTAGATTTCCCTAAGGATTGTGATGACCAGAGTGGAGAAAGCGGAGGAGGTGGAGGGCCCCGGGACCGTTGTGGGCTTCGAGAGATAAATCCAAGCTTCAGTAGAATCTTCTCACCTTCTTGGAAATTGGAGAACGAGTAAGATTTGTTATCATGAGTGAATTGCAAACGAAACGGGTAATTCCACCGCTAGCGGATATTGCGCTCAATAAGAGGTGATAGTAGGGGTTTGAGTGAGCGTCTCTTCTGAATAGTGGCTTGTGAAATGTCCGCATAGATTTGAAGTTTATGACCCTTGATCTCCAAGTCAGGATGTTCCCTGGCATATCGCATAATCGCTTCTTTAACTTGAAAAAAGTGAGGTTTCACTATAACATCACGCGGTGGTCACGTTTCAAGGGAATTAGAGCCCTGTGGATAAGGTCAATATCCAAATGCACTTCGTCAATATCAGGTACCGCTAATTGCATTAAGGAAGTGGCTATGGAATTGTAGTCTTTAACTGATTCAGGTAATCTGCGAATACGAAAGTTATAGCGTCTCGCATGGTTTTCTAAATCATCAATTTTTGCATAAGCTTCTTCCAGACGGTCATTTAATTCAGTGATAATGGTAGAGTTTTGGGTAACTCTGTGGATTGTATCATCAACTTTAGTGTCAGTGGTGTCTAATCGGCACCCAAGATCCAAAAAATCTTGTTTCAGATCTGCAGTGATTTTTGTAGTAGCTTTCCCCTGCTCCTTTGTCAACATGTCAGTGAAGCGGGCCAGAAGTATAGTGTCAGGGGAATAAGGGAGAGGTGCTGGAAATGGAGGAGATGCTGTTTTTCCATTGTCATGTTCTGTGTCTTGCTCAGTCTGCTGGCTGAGAAATATATCTGCCAGCTCCCTGTCCATAGAAGATGAGGCCTGGGATCCCTGGCTGGGGGATAATGTGGAGGCCTGAGAGCGTGGTGTCCCCGGGCTAGGAACGCCCGTATATGATTGTGCTGGCTCACCTGACTGACCTGCAGGCACGGAAGCGGTCATTTTAGGTGTGTTGGGCACCGCTGGTTTGTTTGTTCCTTTCTATCCACTGAGCTGCTGTCCTTTCACTGCCTGCTTCGCACTGGACGCCATCTTGGGCGGTCTCCCGGCTCCACGAGGCGGGAAGGCCACTCCGCTATATTGTTTTCCTGCGGATCGGGTGATCATGGGCCAGTGCCCAGATATGTCCCCTCACCGATCCGCTTCCATAGGGGGATCTGGCGGACTGAGAAAGCCGCTAAATATAGTTGGATGTGCTGGGGGTGCGCGGAGCTGTTCACTCCTGCATCCTATCCCGCTGCCCGCACATGCGCTCTCTATAGAAGCATTCTGATGGGGACACCAGATGTAAGGAGGCACTGTATTAGGGACACCAGATGTAAGGAGGCACTTTTATGGATGCCACCAGATGTAAGGGGCACTCCGATGGGGAAACCTGATGTAAGGAGCCACTCTGATGGGGATAGTAGATGTAAGGGGTTATTCTGATGATCTACGGGGGGCACACTGATGGGGACACCTTATGTAAGGTGATTTTATATTTTTTAACTTGAATTATGGATGTGATTGGCCTACTTTTATGTTTTAATAGAGTGCAATTTGGACCTTGGCTGGAAGTAAAGTTTAGTGACCAGAACTCCTTGAATTTGAATTCATTACCCCCGCCCTTGGTAGACATTTGTGCATTGCAGCAATGTGCGCAAAATTGCATGCATTTCTGCAATGCACAAAAACACACAGCTCTTTTGCAGGTGTGCCGTGGTGCCATTAAGTCTTAATGGCACAACCACACACCTTGCTTTTGCGCTCATTCACCTGCAGCAAAACATATGGTAACAAAGTGTCATGTGTTTTGGTGGAGCACAATTTTTGAAAAAGTTATACAGGTTTCACATCTCTTTGTACTACATTTTGTTTTTAATTTCTTATGCATACTACAAAAAAACATTTTTGCCCCGTGTCACTGAAGTGTTCTGGTTAGTGGCAACCCTATTAATTACCAGTCCCAGCTTGACAAGAATGCACCACTAGGCGGTGTGAGAATGCCACTATGCCACTGTATGGAGAGGAAGTGCTCACCTTATGGAGCCAAACACCAGATGGGGCCAGATATAGTGTAGTATCTTATTGTGATATCTTAGAACAAAAACAGAATTGATAAAAACACATCCAGATGTTTGCAATGTAAAACAGCAGCAGTGCACTTACTTAGAAAGCCGCCAAATCCAAGACCAGAGATGGTGGCGTGATGTCAGCATATAGCCCTGCTCAACGCGTTTTGTGCCACCACATTTCAGGGAAGAATAGTGTTCTGAAGATGTGCTTTGGCATGAAAAGAGTCGGTGGGGCTAAATGTGTTTGTTATAAGATGTCACAATAAAATACTACACTATATCTGGTCCCTCCTGGTGTCTGGCTCCATGCTTTCTTCCTATACAGTGTCATCCTCACTCCCCCTAGATGTACATAGTTGCAGCTCTGGTGAGAAGAACAAGAGTGGATGGATGGAGCCTGGGTGCCATAGACGGATGCTAATTTGTGTGGTCTAATAAACCCCCTATTTGCTGTAATATCAACTTATAGAGTTGGTGAGCGTGGTATTTTTTCAGTTACGAATGGTGGTCTTTTTTTCCCTCTGGATGGTGGAAGTCACACTGGAAGAAGCAAGATTCTAATCAGGACTTTTCTTCTTTGTTCCACTTTCTTTATACTGATGGACTTAAGAGTAATGTTTTTTTTTGTTTGTTTTTTTTTTTTTTAACATAAAGAAGAGTAACATTTTTACCCTTTATGCATTAAGGCACTGTATTAAGTTGTATCAAATATATTATTAGTACCTGTTATTGTGCATTTGTTCACTGTTCTTCAATTATGATTATTAATTTGCTGTGTGTTGCACAAATAAATACTCCCTCTACAGCCTTGGTGTGTCAGAGGTTGTGTTGCTGCCTAGAAGGTCGTTGGCACTGGGAACAGTGGACCCGAGGAACAGCGACTCCTCTGAGGGTAAGAGCTGCATGTCTTTTAAAGGCATTGTACACTTTGAAAAGTTTTTATTATTTTTAATGAAGTATTAATGTAGTTATATTCCCTTTACCATTTACCTTACCTTGTAATGATGGGCTCACATGTTGTGGCTGCAGTTTGTAGTTTCATGGTTGATTGATTCCCCTATGTCCATGTATTCATTCATCTAGCTTGTCCTTATTTTCTAAAGGTTCAGGCAATTCCGTGTTCCAGATTGCATAGCTTCCAATCCATGCCTCGCCATTTCCTTTGTGTTGTATCACAAATGTGAAAACACATCTCTTCCAGCATGGTAAGCACCCTGTTAGTTGCTCTTCCTGTTTGTGTCTCTGTCAGATCTAACAATTATTTATCTCTCACCTACACCCAGGGCTGGTACAAGGCAGGGGCAAAAGGGGCGAATGCGGTACCATTTAGTGGAGGAAGGGGGAGCGCAGGTGAAGTGCTGGCCATGTGCTTTTAAAATCTGGCTGCACACACCAGCCGTTAATAGTTGCAGCCTGCAACGCTGTGCCGAGTGCGCTCCTGCATCCATAAGCCTGGAACAGACCAGCCCTTCACTTATTCACTCCTTGTCAGTGGAGAGGCAGAGATGGGAGCAGTGACGTTGCTATGGGAGTGCAGGGGGAAGGGGGGGCGGAACGCACCTGGATGTGACACCATAAAGTAAGCTGGTAGTTATAGTGGGTGCTCACAAGCCCCCCTCCCTCTGCCCTCCCATCAGTGAAGCGGTGACAATGGCAGTGTGACAAGGGGGAGGCGAGCTGCAGGCTGTCAGAATGTTTCCCCTGCTTGCCCCCCCTTCTCCTGTCAGAAGTACAGGAGAAGACAGAGCGGCTCTCTAATTAGTTTCGCCGCCCAGCTTCCTGCCCGCACTTTTTCCCTCCCCATTGGCCACAGCGCAGGGCCAATCACAGCAGACTGGTGGAGCATCATGGGACATGTAGTCCCAGAAGATTGGCGACCCATTGTTCTCCACAAGGAGGAGACTACAGCTCCCAGCATGCACTCTGCTGGGGGACAAAAGAGAGAGAGAGAGAGCCCAGAAATGAGCTGGTGGAATGTGTGCTATACTGTAACTGCTCCAAAAGAAAGAAAGAGAGGAGTATACCGGGGAAGCCTAAGAGAGCCACGCTGCTAACCAGCACCACCAGAGAGAGCCACGCTGCTAACAAGAGCCACCAGAGAGAGCCACGCTGCTAACGAGAGCCACACTGTTAACAAGAGCCACCAGAGAAAGCCACACTTCTAATGAGAGCTACGCTGCTAACAAGAGCCACCAGAGAGAGCCATGCTGCTAATGAGAGCCATGCTGCTAACCAGTCCCACCATAGAGAGCCATGCTGCTAATGAAAGTCACACTGTTAACCAGTGCTACCAGAGAGAGCCACGCTGCTAACGAGAGCCATACTGCTAACCAGTGCCACCAGAGAGAGCCACACTGCTAACAAGAGCCATGCTGCTAACCAGTGCCACCAGAGAGAGCCACGCTGCTAACCAGTGCCACTAGAGAGAGCCACACTGCTAACGAGAGCCACACTGCTAACAAGAGTCACCAGAGCCACAAAGCTAACGAGAGCCACCAGAAAGAGCCAAGCTGATAACAAGAGCCATCAGAGAGAGCCAAGCTGCTAACGGGAGCCACGCTGCTAACCAGAGCTACCAGAGAGAGCCATGCTGCTAACCAGCACCACCAGAGAGACTAATCATCCACCATCCTACCACCATCCCTCTGTCCCTGATCCCACCCCAACCACCATCCCTCTGCCCCTAATCACACCACCCCAGCACCATCCCTCTGCCCCTGATCCCACCCCCCCACCATCCCTCTGCCCCTAATCCCACCACTCCAGCACCATCCCTCTGCCCCTGATCCCCCACCCCACCATCATCCCTCTACCCCTAATCCCATTGTTTCTCCCCACCACTACTGCTACTGATTCCAATGGGACACTCTAGAGGCATAGTACCTCCAGAGTGCCACCTTATATCTTCCAGAGTGTTCCCATACGTCCTCCAAAATGCACTGCCTGTTTCAGGTGCATGCTCCCACCCACCTACTCCCCTGTGAAGTCTGTTTTATTAAACCTAATTTAATTTGTATTGTTTTGAAGTGACACTGACTCTTTCTTTACACCTGGGGGAGGGGGGAGGTGCGCAGTTTGCCATCTTCGCCCAGGACACCAAATTACCTTGTCCCGGCACTGTCTGCACCAGTACTAAACTGAAAGACCCAGGAATTGTGGGATATGTAGTTTCTTCAAAGGAAATTGAAGTTCTTTAAACTACAGACAGAAACCATGCATCTGTGTAAAGCCACATTGCATGCCACATGTTTGAACACAAACAGAAACTTTGGAATGTGAAGGTTTACTCTACTACAGGATGTGCACATAGGGCAACAAATGACTCCAAGAAACTACATGATCAATGCACATCTTATATAGGTTAAAAACACAAAGTGCATTTAGGAAGGTTTATAATGCCTTTATTGATCATTCCTTTGCTGCTTCAGTACCAGAGTATTTTCCCTCTAGATGCCAGAGCATTACTTTGTTGCAGTTTTTGCAAACTGTGCTTTTGGAGTCTGTCCAATCTTTTTATGCATCTTTTTTGGAAAATATGGATTTTATTTGACAACTGATTTAAATACATAGCTTTATTTTTTATTTTATTTTTTTATTCAAAGATATTATTGAAGAATTTTCCAAAATACAGATTACACAACGTAAGAAGGAACCACATATGTACATAAGCAGTATAGGACATTACATCTTGACCACAAATTAAATACAACAGAGGCATGGTTATTGGCATGACCAGCTACGATGGCTGAGTAGAAGGTAAATACATAGCTTTATTTGTAGGTTTTATTGGGAAAGAAAAAGTGAATATTAGAGAAAAAAGTACAATGATACCATGTTAGATTTTGAACAGTAAGAAGAAAGTAGTAAAGTTCAAAGTAAAAAAATCTACCTTTCAATTATGGACTGTTTTTCCCTCAATCTGTTTCTCTAAGTTGTTGGTGTAAGATTAAAACTCAGCTCTGGCTAAATTATGTACCAGCTTTGGATAAAGCGGGGAAGTGTTTGCAAATCTCTTTTTTTCTTGTTGTATGTGTATTTTTTGAAAAATGACCCCCCACTTCCTATTTGATGTGTCAGGATAAAAAAGAAATGAGGAGAAATCTTAAAGTGGGCACAACAATAAACACATTTTCCTAGCAGAGTGCAAAAAACTTGCTGAGATGATTAATACAGTCTGTATTTCCATTGGATAGGTTTCTCCTCAAGATGATGGGTTATGATAAAATTATAAGTGTGTTTGTGTTGGCAGGAATTGGTGCGATGACAGTATTTTTTTTAGAGGTTTGCAGCTATAAACATGATGAATGCCATAGTGAACATTTGTGCAAGTGTATGAAACTCAATCTGAAAACACAAGTCTCATCTGCATAAAATGTATGTCTGTGGAATATAAATATATTCAGTACATCCAACACATTTCTTTATGTTTTGTGTCTTTAAAATGATGCAAGTACAAAATAAATACCTATTGATCCTGCCAGATATCCAGTGAACCATCTACCTGTAATAAGCTGACAATGATGCTTTTCCTGTGTTGTAAGCTCTGTCTAAGTTGTCTCTGCTGAACTGCAGAACACCTCCCCTCTTCTTATCTCTAACGCATTCCAAAGACATGATGGTAGCTTAAATGGCTCCTCTTAAAATTGGTCCTAACATGATATCTTACTGACCACGCCCAAGATCACTGTCTCTGAACAATATCTGTTGTCATTGGGTTCCCTGTTGGAGACCTAGGTCCTAACAATGAATTCATATGCATTAGCTGTGCCTAATTCATTCATATTTTTGCCTGTGAATCTACTTGTTGTTTTGTCCTGAATAAATAAATTAAGAAAAAATAAAGGAAAAGTAAACTAAAAAATTGCTAGCTGGTAGAGCATGGTAAGTCTTCTGCCAAAAGAAAAAAAAAATGTTTTACTTATCAGCTTGAGAATATTTCCATTGTGTACATTTCCTGTGTCAGTTGCACATGTGCCTTTGTACAAATGATAAAGAAAGAAAGAAGTGCAGTGCTATGCCTTTAAAGCTGGCTACACATTATACCATTTTCTTGTTCAATTTCCTTTAGATTTACCTTCAACTATGTAATGCAAGGGCCTGCCTGATTGCATACACTTTGAAAGTGTTTAGGTTTGACCTCATATTATATGGATTTGGTAAATCTAAATTAAAATTGTACAAGAACATTGTATAATGTGTAGCCATCTTAGGAACTAACACAACATAAAAACAGTGATATGCATGATCACAGCATAAACATCAGTGCAAAATTACCATTGCAATACAATAATTGAGAACGAATGCTCCAGTGTCTGCAGACTATCATTCCTGTGATAATATCTTGCTATATGCACTACAGTGTATAGAGTAAGATAACTTGTGATGAGTTCCACAGTTATAGTGATTGCCGATGTGCTACTCCACGCTCTCCAAATGTCACACACTTACCAAAATTTGCAACCCCTTAAATTAATGAGAAGGTCCTATTGCGGTTTATTCCCACTCCTTTTTCGGCTCTGATTCAACACCTTTAATCTGACTCTCCAATTGTATCCATGGAACAATAAAAATACACCAAAGAGATCCACAAAAAGTGTATTTATTTGAGAAATTACTTCCACCACAAACCACTAATGCACTCGCGTTGTACAGAGTGATAGTCTGCAGACCCTGGAGTGCTGCGGTATGACCCTTATGAAGCAGTAATAATCTGCACTGATGTTTATGTTGTGATCAAACATATAAAAATATTTTGGGTAGCGTTAGGTCTCACAGATATAGTGCTGCACTTTTTTCTTTCTTTATATTGAGACTGTGTTCCAGCATTAGTACACAGTGTGGTGTTCAGCTGCTTGCAAAATAGAGGTTTTGACAATAAAAGCAGAGTATATTATCCTTAATATAATGTGTAAATGCCCTGGGGACTTGCAATGGCTTTAGTTTTACTTTAATTGGTGAACGACCCATTCTAATTCTAGGTCTACTATCTCTCTACTCCTCACCTCTCTCCTTCAGTCTCCTCTCGCCTTACTAGCTTACTAACTGACATTTCAGCATGGACATCGCATCGCTTTCTTAAACTAAATCTCTCTAAAACCTAGTTGGTAATATTCCCCCCCTGCCTGTGCCCCCCTCCATGACTTTTCCATTAAAATAAATAATGCAACCATCGAAACCGTTACTAACCTAAATCCCGACTTCCCTGTCTAGTCTCAGATCCTAATGTGGATCATGGGATCATACTCCCCTCCCTAGCTACCAACGTAATAAATAAAATTACCTTTTCAG
>BLSH010451461.1:34766-45120 GCA_018402905.1 Glandirana rugosa | reverse complement strand
ATATAAAATATTCCACGGACTCAACATGCCTCTCAGCAAATAGCTTGGGGTGTCTACTTTCCAAAATGGGGTCATTTGGGGGGGGGTTGTGCTATGTGGGCATTCCATGGCCTCCAAAACTGAGATAGGTAGTGTGGGGTGAAGGCATACATTTTTGCCCTTAGAAATCCTGAAGGAGGTGATTGGTTTTCGGGGTCCCGTACGCCGATAGGCTCTCAATAAGTCTCACACATGTGGTATCCCCGTACTCAGGAGAAGCAGAAGAATGTATTTTGGGGTGTAATTCCACATATACCCATGGCATATGTGAGCAATGTATCATTTCAGTAACAACTTTGTGTCATTTTTTTTTTTTTGGTCATTTTTCAATCACTTATGACAAAAAAATAAAATATTCACTGTCCTCAACATGCCTCTCAGCAAATTCGTTGGGGTGTCTACTTTACAAAATGGGGTCATTTGGGGGGGGTTTGTACTGCTCCTCCATTTCAGCACCTCAAGAAATGAGATAGGCAGTTATAAAATAAAAGCTGCGGAAATTCCAGAAAATGTACCCTAGTTTGTAGACGCTATAACTTTTGTGCAAAGCAATAAATATACGCTAATTGGCTTTTTTTTTAACCCGAGACATGTGGCTAAATGCATTTTGGCAAAAATGTATGACTAAAATTTAGTTTACTGTATTTTTGTAATAACATAAAGTTGAAAATATCAATTTTTTTCCAAATTTCCGTTCTTTTTTGTTTATATTGCAAAAAATAAAAAAGCGCAGCGGTGAACAAATACCACCAAAAGAAAGCTCTATTTGTGGGGAAAAAAAGGACGCAGATTTCGTTTGGGTACTGCATTGCATGACCGCGCAATTACCATTTGAAGCAACGCAGTGCCAAACGGAAAAAAGTGCTCCGGTCCTAAAGCTGGAAATCCTTCCGGGGCTGAAGTGGTTAAGAGAGTTTGCAGATTTCCTTTAAGGTTATGTAGATGCCAATCCTCGTGTTAAAGGCCTAGCTATTCTAAATGATTGTGAAGAAAACCACAAGCTTCTCAAGAAACTGCCTGAATGGGTCATGCGAAGATGGAGTCGCATCGTTGTGGACGAATTAGACAAGTTTCAAGAATACCCAACCTTGCTTGTTTCACAGAGTTCCTGCAAAAGGAAGCTAAGATAGCATGCAACCCCATTGCCTCTCCCTTCCTCCTCAGTACCAAGACCACAGATGAGAGACTTCCCAAAAGAGCCAAGGTGCTCAACACAAACACTCAAATGAAACCCTCCACCTGCAGCGTTCCACAGATCTCAGCTTCAAGACCAAAACCACCTTCCCTAATCTGCAAAGACAAAACTCGCAGTGTCGCTAAATGTCCGACTTTTGCAGCAAAGACCATCGGTGAAAGGAAGGCCTTCATTTATGAAAATCACCTCTGCTTTGGTTGCTTAAGAAAAGGGTCACACTGCAAAAAACTGCAAAGGAAGACACACGTGTAGCATATGTAGCCAACATCATCCAACTTGTTTGCACATACAGAGAAGCACTGAGCCTGTTAAAACACCAAACAATGATCCAGTAGGTACGGGAGATAAGGTAAATGACAATGTTCCCAAAGTAATGTCCCATACATTGACAAGGCATATTTTTGCCACATCCTGCATTGTTCCAGTTCTGTTGTCAGCTGCGGCGGAGCCTCAGAGAGAAATCCTCACTTATGCCTTATGTGACACGCAGAGTGATTCAACCTTTATTATGGTAGACCTGGTATCTAAGCTAAGTGTAAGCACCAAGCCATTACAGCTAAAGCTCAGCACCATGACAACCGTTGATACAGTTATATTAAGCCAAATTGCTCACGGCCTGCAGGTGCATGGCTTCAACTCTAAAGCTCTAGTTCAACTCCGTCAAGCCTATATGAGAGATTTCATTCCAGTGGATAAACCTCACATCCCCACTAAGGAGACAGCACGTCAGTGGTCACACCTCAAGCACTTGGCAAACAAGTTACAGCCACTTCAAGACTGCGAAGTCGGACTGCTGAACGGTTACGATTGCCCATCAGCACTGGCTCCCTTGGAGGTCGTTACTGGCTCAGAAGATGAACCCTTCATTCAAAAAACTATGCTCGGCTGGAGCATCATAGGATCAGCAAATCCACATCTCAACAGACAGGGTAGCCAGAGCTTCGTACACAGAGTCACAGTAAAAGAAATGTCAAAGTTCCAGGTCACTGATGTGTGAAAGGCTTTAGAAATTGACTGCTCTGAAAAATTATGAGGATAAGTACTTGTCTCAAGATGATGTTCGTTTTGTGCAGTTTCTCTCTGAAACCATAATGAAAAGGGAAGGATGGACACTATGAGATGCCGTTACCCTTCAAAGACAGCCATCAACCAGCACTACCAAATAATAAGAGGCTGGTTATTATTCGACTTCAACATCTAAAGAAAAGGTTAAAGGCCAATAAACAGTACTACGAACACTACACTGCATTCATGGAAGAAACTATCAGAAATGGTGATGCAGAACAAGCCCCTTCATTATCAGAGTAAGAAACAGTGTGGTACATCCCACGTCATGGGGTTTATCAACCCAAGAAGCCAGACAAGTTAAGGAGTCATCTTTGATTGTTCAGCAAAGTTCCAAAGCATCTCCCTAAACGACACCTTGTTGACAGGTACCGACCTGATAAATTCTTTAGAGGGAGTCCTCTGTCGCTTCAGGAAGGAAGCAGTTGGTGTGATATGCGACATTGAAAAAATGTTCCACCAGTTCTACATTCCCCCAAAAATATGCAATTACTTAAGGTTCCTTTGGTGGGAGAATGGCCAGTTGGCCAGAACCCAAAGAATACAGAATGGCAGTTCACCTTTTCGGTGCCAGTTCCTCTCCAGGATGTGCCAACTTTGGCCTCAAGTATCTTGTACAATAATACAAGGCAGAATATCCTTCAGCATCAGTCTTCATTGAGAAGAACTTTTATGTCGACGACAGCCTAACCAGTGTTTCAACAGTCAATGAAGCTACAAATCGAATCCTCGAAGCGCAAGGATTATGTAAAATTGCGGGCTTAAGACTGCAGAAGTTCAACTCTAATAAAGGAGACATCCTATCTTGTGTAGTTCCATCAGAAAGAGAAACATCTAGTAAACCTCTCAATCTTAACCCAGACTCAACATCAGAAGGACAAATACTTGGTATTCAGTGGTCAATTGAAAACTACACCTTCAACGTCAATGTTGACATAAAGGATCAACCCTGAACTCGTTGTGGCACCCTGTCAGTTGTAGCCTCTCTTTATGATCCTCTAGGCTTCATAGCTCCCTTCATACTGAGTTCAAGTGCATTCTCCAAGAGCTTTGTCACAAGGGCATCTGTTGGGATTAAACACGTCCAGAGAGCTTAAACCCACGGTGGGAGGCCTGGAAGAGTAGTCTGCAAGCTTTAAAGGATCCTCCATATTTTGGCAACAGAGTGAAGGTGGAACTATACCACTTTTCAGATGCCAGCAACGTAGGATATGGTGCCTGTTCGTACCTAAGGTACAAAAATGACAGAAGTCAAGTCCATTACAGCTTCGTAATGGCTAAAGCAAGAGTTACGCCGATGAAGATTCTGAGCATCCCAAGGCTTGAACACTCAGCTGCAGTCACCGCAGTAAGGTTGAGTGTCATGTTGAAGGCAGAACTTGAAAGAGAAATTAATGAAGAATTCTTCTGGAAAGACTCTCAGGTAGTTTTGGCCTATATCAATAATGAAGTGAGATTTCATGTGTTTATAGCCAATCGTGTTCAACTCACAAGAGAAGTCTTCCAAGTTCAAGCCCTCTTAGTTACATTGACCCCATTCTAGTTCAAGGACTTCTTCGTGTTGGTGGAAGGCTGTCGAGACCAACCCATAATCAAGAAACAAAACACCCAGTTATCCTTTCAAAGGAAGGACACGATACCCAGTTAGTCCTGTCCCATTACCATGCAGCTAATTGTGACCAGGGCCACAGCCAAACTATAACAGAACTCAGAGCAAATGGATTTTGGGTGCAAGTCAGTTGCCAAGTTAATACATAAATGTGTACAGTGTCAAAAGCTCCGGCATCCCACAGAGGAGCAGTGTATGTCAGAGCTTCCTGAAGAACGTGTAGAAGTGTCAGATCCCTTTACATACTGCTGCTGTATGGATTGTTTTGGTCCTTTCATCACCAAACAAGGCCGTAAAGAATACAAGAGGGGCTCATCTTCACATGTTTCTCCTCACGTGCAGTCCATATTGAGTTGCTTGAAGATTTATCTACAGATTCATTCATCAATGCCTTAAGGTGCTTCATCAGTTTGAGACGTTCACCAACTCCACTGTGACCAAGGTACGAACTTCATAGGAGCAAAGAATGAACTTAAAGAAGATCTGAAGAAATGTGACACCAAAGCACTAGAAACTTTCCTAGCTAATAAACAGTGTGAGTTTATCTTCAATGCTCCTTCCGCAAGTGAGGTGGAGTCTGGGAGCATCAAATTAGAACCATTCGTAATGTGCTAAGTGCTACAATGGTCCAATGTTCAAGTAGACTAGATTATGCTTCCCTTAGAACACTATATTATGAAGCTATGGCCATTGTCAACAGTCCTCCTTTAACTGTCGATGGAGTCAACAACCCCAAGGCACCAGAACCTCTAACTCCAAACCACCTCATCCTGATGAAATCCAAGGTTGCATTACCTCCACCTGGGAAATTTATAAAGGAAGATCTATATGCAGCTAAACGGTGGCGTAGAGTACGGTATTTAGCAGAACAGTTCTGGTGTCGGTGGAAAAGGGAATACCTCATGAGTGTTTCCACAAAATGGCACACACCTCAACATAACCTGAAAGTAAACAACATAGTTATAATCAAGGTAGATATGTCTTAGAGATACCAGTGGCAGCTAGGACGTGTGATTGAGACTGCAATAGAAAAGGATGGTCTAGTTCATCAAGGTGTTAGTGGGTGATAGAAGATTGCAAGATAAGAAGTACCATGTATCAAAACCCTCAATTATTGAACGTCCTATTTAAAAGCTAGTAGTTCTCATAAAAAGTAAATTAGTTATCAGTTTTAGTGATACACTAGCATACCACCACGCAATACAGTATTCAGTTTCTGTAAATTATGTATGACTCTAAGTTATATTAGTCATAACATAATTTGGTTGGAGTGTAACTGTCCGCTTGTCACTTTAAATCCTTGTTCAGCACTAACGGCCAGGTGGAACCTTTTTTGCCTTCCCTTTGTTTCTCAGGGGAATGTTTTAATCGTCAGATCCCTCCTCCTTCCTCTAGTTTTTGGTAAAGGTCATTCTGTCATTCTGCATTTAGAAGCAAGCCAGTCAGCAGTACCTCGTGGAAAGCGATGGTTATTGAAGTTTTCTAAAGTTTAAGGTTGCACCCTTTTGGCAAGCAAATCAAGTTTTCACAGCGCTTAAGGAGTTAAAAGGGTTGACCTCTGTGGTGTTTAACCTTACTGCATACCTTTGAGGAAGGGAATAAAAGCAATGCACCTGTCAGAAGCTCTCCTCTCGTTATTTACTCAAAGCCAAAGGTGTTGCTACATCAAATACTTATTTTACTCACTGAAATGTGACTCATTTTATAACATTTGTATCTTGTAGTTTTCTCTGGAATTTTGGTTCTGTCTCTATCATTTAAAATACATCTATGATCAAAATGATAGACCCTTCATTTCTTAGTAAGTGGGTAGTGTATTCACCTTCTTGCAATGGTATCTAGAGCCTGAATTCTCAGTGTAATCACTTACTTGCAGCCTTTTCTAGGGCATGAATTCCCAGTGTAATCACCTTATATGATGTTGCAAGTGGGTTGAATTAGCCAGTTAGGTGCTGTCCAAGCCGGGAGGGTAGGAGTTAATGCTTTACCGGTTCTTTGGTCTTTTGGCAGGTTCTGGATCCAGCCATTTAATCCTGTGGTGTATAAATATGGTACAATGGTGAATGGAGAATCCCCTGGAGAGGTAGCATGGCCAGATCTTGGGGGGTTCTCGAGAGGGCTGCACCCTCCCAGATCTCAGTTGTGCCCCCCAAAGCCCCCTGGTCATCCCCCTCCGCCCTGGATGCTCTGCCATTGAGCTCCTTTCTTATTACAGCACAGCGTGCAGCTCCTCCTCCCCACACTACACAGAGCTGAAATAGCATTCCTTTACACACAGCCAGGATCTGGCTACTGCAGCTACACTGCCGTTCTGACCAGGGAACTTCACAGGTCAGAACGGCAACATAGCAGCCACATACACCCTGTAAAGATCCTGGCTGTGTGTAAAGGAATGTGATTTCGGCTCTGTGTAGTGTGGGGAGGAGAAGCACTGCACAGTGCTATGATGGGAAAGGAGCTCAGCCAAGTGCCCTGACAGTGGTGATCCCTGTCCTCTGACTCCTCAGCAGTGATCCCTGTCTTCTTACTCCCCAGGGATGATCCCTGTCCTCTGATTCTCCAGTGGTAACTCTTGTCCTTCGATTCTCCAGTAGTGATTCCTGCCCTCTGACTCACCAGCGGTGATCCCTGCCTTCTGACTCTCCAGCGGGGATCCCTGTCCTCTGACTCTTCTGTGATGATCCCTGCTTTCTGACTCCTCAGAAGTGATCCCTCTCCTTTGCCTCTCCAGCAGTGATCCATGTCCTCTGATTCTCCAACTGTAATCCCTGTCCTCTGAGTCTTCAATGGTGATCTCTGTCCCCTGACTCTCCAGGAGTGATCCCTGTCCTCTGACTCTCCAGAGGTGATTTCTGTCCTCTGACTCTCTGGAGGTAATTTCTGTCCTCCCACTCTCCAGTGGTGATTCCTGTCCTTTCCCTCTCCAGCGGTAGTCCCTGTCCTTTCCCTCTCCAGTGGTGATCCCTGTCCTCTGACTCTCCAGCAGTGATCCCTGTCCTTTGACTCTATAGCCGTGATCCCTGTCCTCTGCCTCTACAACCGTGATCCCAATCCTCTGCCTCTCCAGCTGTGATCCCTGCCCTCTCCAGCTATGATACCTATCCTCTGCCTCTCCAACTGTGATACCTGTTCTCTCCCTTTCCATCAGCAATCCTTGTCCTCGGCCTCTCCAGCAGTGATTCCTGTCCTCTCCCTCTCTACATAATTACATATTTACATAGATACTCAGGTTGAAAAAAGACACAAGTCCATCTAGTTCAACCAATAAAAAGAAAAAAAATACATAGCCATACAATCACATATACACAATCCTTTGCCCACAGTTGGCCCAAAGGAAGGCAAAAAACCCCAACAAAGCATGATCCAATTTGCTATAGTGGGGCAAAAAAATCCTTCCAGATTCCCCGAAAGGCAATCGGATTATCCCTGGATCAACTTTACCTATAAATGTTAGTACCCAGTAGAATTGAGCGAACCCGGACTGTAAAGTTCGGGTCCGTATCGGACTTTGGGGTGTCCATGCCCCGAACCCGGACATTTGAAAAAAAAGTCTGGGTTCAGTATTCGGGTATTTTGCGCGCCTTTTCTTTAGCTGCAGGACCGCTATTCAACAAGCGTTTTGCTCGTTTGCCCTTAGAAGCCATCACAGCAATGCCTACTAATGGCATGGCTATGATTGGCCAGTGCATCATGTGACCCAGACTATTTTTAGGGCCTTTTCTATAGCGGCAGGGCAGCCAATCAACAACCGTTTCACTCGTTTGCCCTTAGAAGCCATGCCTACTAATGGCATGGCTGTGATAGGCTAGTGCATCATGTGACCCAGCTTCTATATGAGCTGCAGTCCCGTATGCCATGTGTCACATCGTCTCAGGCTAGTGTAGGGAGAGCATGCTGCCGGTGCTGTGTGGGACAGAATGCCGATCTAATATGATCTCATCCTGCATTACACACAGATTCCTGGCGGTGCTATGAGGGGAAAGCTTAGCGTTCTAAAACGATCTGATACTGGACTAAGTACAGTTTACTATTGCTGTGAGGGACAGATTACCGATCTAATATCATCTTATCCTGCATTACAGACAGGTTCCTGGCAGTAAGAATGAAACACTTTAGCTCATAATGAAATTATATTAAACATTCATTATAATGAGTCCATCTGTGTCTGCACAGCGCTTTCAACAGAATCAATAAACCAGCTGTTAAAGAAGTGGGTGAGGAGTCCGCGTGAGTCAGAAGATAAGATGAAAGTCCACAATAGTTATTGCCAGCCACCAAGTTCGTTAAAACACCACCAGTGATCCACTCCCTATGCAGTGCCCACTTACTGGACACAAACTTGCGTAAAGCCCTTCAATGTTAAGAGAGCATGTACTGCTGACAATCCTCTGATACTCCGCTGTCACTCATCCCATGCAATAAGGTTCTCAGATCACCGAAAAGAGAACAAACAGCTCCACATAGCGTAATTCCATTAACAAATGTTTATTAAATAAAATCCGCCAAATGAACAAGTATAATTTGGGGCAGTTACCTTGGAACTATACCACTATTGCTTTATGAAGTATTCATTATTCATTTTATGAGTTGTGTAAATTATTTAGCATACTCCTACTATTATATTGAAAGGTGGGACTAAGTATTCGTTTGAAATATAATTGATCTTGAATAGGGACACTTAAGGGGCTCATAGTTGGATATAGTTCCTGTTTTTACTCTTATTTATTGTTTATTAATTTACATGCAATTATGTATTTTATTGATTATTTAGAATTTATTGAATATTTTTAGCAGCCACTTGTATTATTGTATTATTTATTCAGATTTTATACGATGTTTTGAATTCATAAAGTGTCTTAGGATTTATTCTAATTTACATGCAATTATGCATTAGAAAGTATGAAGTGGGAGATTAGCCGAGACTCGCTTGGGTTTGATACACGAGGGGGCACTGTGTTGTGTCTAAACTTCGTGTCTCTGCTCTGATCTGCCAAAGTATGTGGGGCGGGATTAAAAGTAAGTTTTCCCGTCAGCGAATATAGACGCATTGAATGTGAATACGATTGGCTCTCTCAATAAGTGGCAGTAGTGGATCTCCCGCTGTGTATTTAGCCGGGTAGCCGTGCCGTGAGACCACGCCTTCCGTAGAAGTCGTAATGATGAAACGCGTCAGAGCGTGATCTCACGGCAAACCGGAATCTACTATTGTGTTCCAAGAACAGACGGACCAAGTGCGGAAGCACATTGGAGGAGTTTACACAGCCAGTCTGGAGCGGTGATGTAACGAGTTTACTTTTATCAATGCAGTTGATTGGATTTTTTTTTGGAAGTGTTCATTTGGCGGATTTTATTTAATAAACATTTGTTAATGGAATTACGCTATGTGGAGCTGTTTGTTCTCTTTTCAGTGATCTGAGAACCTAATTACATGGGATGAGTGACAGCGGAGTATCAGAGGATTGTCAGCAGTACATGCTCTCTTAACATTGAAGGGCTTTACGCAAGTTTGTGTCCGGTAAGTGGGCACTGCATAGGGACTGGATCACTGGTGGTGTTTCAACGAACTTGGTGGCTGGCAATAACTATTGTGGACTTTCATATTATCTCCTGACTCACGCGGACTTCTCACCCACTTCTTTAACAGCTGGTTTATTGATTCTGTTGAAAGCGCTGTGCAGACACAGATGGACTGATTATAATGAATGTTTAATATCATTTCGTTATGAGCTAAAGCGTTTATTTCTTTCCTTATGTTGATACCTTTAGCACGGCTGCATTCATATATAAGTTTTCGAAACCCAAGTCACCCATTAGCGCTGATTGGTGTATCATTTTGACAGCGGGTTTTCTTTCTAAATACACCAGGGGTTGTAGGTTCCTGGCGGTGCTGTGAGAGGATAGCTTAGCGTTCTAAAACAATCTGATACTGGAATAGGTACAGTTTACTATTGCTGTGAGGGATAGATTAACGATCGAATATCATCTCATCCTGTATTACAGAAAGGTTCCTGGCGGTGCAGTGAGGGGAAAGCTTAGCATTCTAAAACCATCTGATACTGGACTAGGTACAGTTTACTGGAGCTGTGAGGGACAGATTATTGTTCTAAAATCATCTCATCCTGTATTACAGAAAGGTTCCTGGCAGTGCTGTGAAGGGAAAGCTTAGCGTTCTAAAACTATCTGATAATGGATTAGCTACAGTTTACTGGTGCTGTGAGGGACAGATTATTGTTCTAAAATCATCTCCTGGTGCTATAGGGAGAGGTTCCTGCTGGTGCTGTAAGGGGCAGATTATTGTTCCAAAATCATCTCCTAGTTCTATAGGGAGAGGTTCCTGCTGGTGCTGTTCGATGGAGAGGGATATCTTGATCCTCTATTAAAATCTTGTTATTAGACAGGGAATGTCGTGGTCGTCCTTGGAGAGGGATATCTTGATCCTCTACTAA
>BLSH010451461.1:0-13823 GCA_018402905.1 Glandirana rugosa | reverse complement strand
AATTCCAAAAATCTCTCCCAGGAGCTGCAATCAGGACCCCGCAATGGCTTGGGTATGTGAAGGTAGCCCTTGTCATTTTGTCATCCCACTCCTCCCTTGAGCTCTCAATGATCTCCATGACATGGGGTGGGACATAGGGGTAGTCCAGGCCCCACTAAAGAGCGACCCGGCGGTGGACTTCCTGCTGATACCTGGAAACCAATTTGACTTGGTTTCCTTTCCCAGGCCTAACTTGGGTAGCAGGGGATCTCACTACCATCTGCCGGTATATGGGCTCTCTAGTCTGGGTGGTGGAGGGCCTGTTCAAGAAAGTCTGATCGAGAAAACTGGGGGTATCTGTTGCTGAACTGGCATCCTGAGAGGGCTCCTTCTCATCCTCACCAGAGTAGAGGGCCGATGAACCTTCAGCTTCATCTTCATCTGACCCCCCACTATGAGATGACCATTCCGCTAGGTGCTCAAGGGACCTAAATTCCACTAACAGTCTGGGTGACCCCCAGTCTATGGCCCTCTGCTCTGCATCCTCATCCGGCTCAACAGGGGGCGCCTCCCCCCTCAAAAACTGGCTCCGGCTGAATAGGGATGCCTGCAGGTGGAGACACAGCCGGAATTTCAGGGACTCCAGGCTCTCGCTCAACAGTACTTCCAGAGTCCCCGACCAGGCTGCAGGCCACCCAGTCTTTCCTTCCTCTTTACCCTTGATTTTCGCGGGAGAGTCGCTAGGCCACAACCCCGTTCCGCCTTGAGGCGATGTCATCAGTTCCAATCCGGCCTTCCGGGACGGGGGGAGAGTGATGTGCAATAAAATGTTTTGTTTTAAACGAGATTAAGGGAGCGCATGCATGCAGCCATGAGGATGGACGTGCTCTGAGCGAGCTCCGCACATCCTGGGCCAAATACAGCGATATACAGCGGAGGGAACGCCAGTACCGACCTAAGTCCAGACCGATTGCCTTCTTCGGGTGGTGAAGCAATGTTGGACAACTGGTCAGCCCAAAAGAAGACCGTACAAGAGGGGACGACAAGGGGGAAGTTTGCGCGCCTCTCCAGGGCAGACGCAGGAACCCAAGATGGCGACTAAGCGGGGACACTAAAGCACAGAAGGCAGGGCGGCTTCTAAACAGCAAGTGGTGCAGGCCAAGCGGATCAGGGACCCTTTCTCCTCCCAATCGTCAGAGGAGCAGGAGGCTGAACAGCAGGGTGAGGGCCTTTCCCTACTTTGATCACCCGGGTCCACAGCGGGTACACATGACCCCGCGGCCTCCCCAGCTTCCTCCATGGACAGGAACATGGCTGAGATGGCAGACATGCTTTTTAGCCAACACAGCCCGACTGGGACCCCAGGTGCTTCTCAAGTCTCACAGGTCTCACAAGTCCCCATGATGGCACACCCGGCCCTCTGCCCAGGGGACACGGTGCTTTTGGCACGCTTCTCTACTTTGCTCCAGCAGGAGCTCTCTAAAGCCTGCTCCATCATCACGACAGACCTAAAACGGGACATTCAGAGGATAGGAGAACGATTTGATGCCATCAAATCTAAAGTGGACAGCCTGGTCTCACGGGTCAACCAAAACTCTACAATGATATCTGACCTATATAATAGATTGGAAGAGGCCTACGCAAAAATAGAGGGCTTGGAGAACCGGTCTCGCCAGTATAACCTACGGATCAGGGGCCTTCCCGAGTCCCACACGGACTTAGAAGGGGCGGTGTGGGACTTAAATGAAAGAATTGATTCCAGGCATCACACCGCAAGAAATGGAAATAGATAGAGTTCATCGGGCCCTAACTGCCCCTAGATCTGATGGTTTGCCAAGAGATGTGCTTGTTAAACCACACTATTATCGCATAAAGGAAAGGTTGATGTTTTCAGCCAGAAATAGACAAGATTTGGCCCTAATTGGAGCCCCTATTCAGCTTTTCACAGATCTGGTGCCATCAACCTTCCAAAAATGGAGAACCATGAAACCTCTTCTACAACACTTGATCAACAGGCAGATAAAATACAAGTGGGCATTTCCGTTTAGACTGTTGTTTACTTTGATGGGGAAATCTCACTCCTTTGTCACATTCCAGGATGGAGAGAGGCTGCTACTGGAACTAGGGATTATTACCCGAGATCGGAGCTCGAACTCTCAGCCAACCACCTCAGATGCCTTGTCCCATCCGGCAACCCATCCTTTGTCACTCCTCTGGCGGGAGCAGCGACCACAGAAGGCCAGGAGATCATCCCCCATCACCTGATTCTATGCAACTGTTAGTTCCCTACTACTAGGGGACAAGGGAAGTTATCCTGCGTCGCCATTACTTTGTATTTTTTGTTTTTTCTTTATTTTTACCCCCTTTTTTTTTCTTTTCTTTTTTTGCATTACTCATTGGATAGGCGGATTCCAGTGGCTGAGACACTTTTGTGCCCGCCCGGGTACCACCGCAGCACACACCAGTGGCCTTACTGACGTAGTCAGTTACTGTGGATAATATACCCCACATTATTCTAGTGTCCCAATCGACCATTTGTCGCAATCTATAGGCAGGGTCAAGTGTAGTTTAATAATGTTATTATGTAACCTCCTTATTGTGTATATGACTTTGGGACGGGGTGTTCAAGCATGCCTCGCATAGTGAGGGTGCCTTCTATTGTTCATGAAGACACTCTCTTTACTAAGGCCCTGGGGGTCTCCTCTGGAGTGTGTTCAGACCCATGTTCAAGGTTTATATGTTATGTTTACTTGGTTTTGTATACTTGGCCTTCGGCCAATGGTTCTACTTTTCTTCTTTCTATTGTTGACCTATTCTTTTTTCTCTTTTTCTCCTCCAATACACCACTGGTACCGGGTTCCATATTCGGGCAGTACACACTTCCGCAGGATCCTGTTGAGGCTCATGGATACAAACCCTGGAGTCTTTGACCCTGGCGACATGGTTAAAGGTGAGTGCACTCTGTGATCACGATGTCTAAACAATACCCTGCGAAATATACGGTTGTCACGCCCAATGTGCATGGCTTTAATTCCCCAATAAAATGAACCAAAGCATTTCAGTATTACTATAGGCTGGGAGCAGATATCCTAATGCTACAGGGGACACATTTTTCTAAGTCCTCTACCCCTAGGTATCTTACTGCTAAATATCCACAATACTATTTGTCTTCGGGCTCTGAAAAGAAGGGGGGGGGGTGGCAATATGCCTTTTCTAAAAAGACCCCATTTACCCCTATCACAATCGTGAAAGACAAGAATGGCAGACATATTATGGCGGCAGGGCGTATTCACGATAGGCTAGTTTCTTTTATTTCCTATTATGCCTCTAATGCAGGACAAGTGGAATTCTTTAATAATATGTTTTCAGTATTAGTGCCTAAAGCACAGGGACTGCTGATTTTGGGGGGAGACAGCAATCTCTCACTAGATCGGGTAGTAGACAAAACCGACCCATCACAGTCGGTCTACAAAAACATATCCAAAAATAGCACTAGAGTGGCCCACATGTTGCACTTCCACGACTTGATAGACGCCTGGAGGGAAGCTAATCCCTCTTTGAGGGACTATACGTTCAGCGCATCACACCTATTCGTGCATAGATCACTTTTTTGTGCATACCTCACTGCTACCATACATGCAAACAGTCAAAATTCTGTCTGTCCCCTGGTCCGACCACTCACCACTTAAAATGTCCCTGACCGACCTATGGATTAAACCATGTCTCTCCCCATGGCGGCTTAACACCTCTCTATTGAATGACCCCATCATATTTACTGAAATAGAGAAAGAACTAAAATCCTTCTTCCGAGAGAATACACCCACTGAGACTTCACCTGCGATAAATTGGGCAGCCCATAAATCCACTATTCAGGGTAAACTCCTTCAATTAGCGGCAAGGTCTAAGCGTATCAGAGAAACCATGATTAAACAGCAGTAAGCGGAACTAGAAACTCTTCTAAACTAACAGCGCCGGACCCCACGGGTGGATATTAGACATAAGATAGATGCGGCATGACTGACGCTTAATTTAAGTTTAACTACCCAGGTGGAAAAATGTATCCGTTGGTCTAAACATAGATATTATACGATGGGGGATAAACCCACCACTTTGCTGGCGAGGAAATTGGTGCCCAGGTTGTTTACCCCCACATTACCCAAACTACGGGGCCCGAGTGGTCACCCGAAGCAAAATCCCATACTGATTTTGCAGGAATTACATAGATTCTATGCGAAATTGTACGCAACATCGGCACGATTCTCATATAATGAGGCATCAAACTTTTTCTGGGACATCTCATTGCCACATTTGGACAAAGCACATGTAGAATATATGGAAGGGGAATTTACAGAGACAGATTTAACGGGCTATTTAGTCCCTACATCCATTTAAGGCACCAGGCCCGGGCAGTTTCATTGGTCATTACTATAGAAAATTCCAAGATATCCTGGCCCCTCATTTATGGCTGTATTTCAATAATCTGAGATGGTGCAACCTGATCCCAATTCATGAAAGTACAGCATATATTCATGTTATGCCAAAACCGGGGTAAGATCATGGGGAGTGTTCGAATTACCGTCCTATTTCCTTGATTAATGTGGACTTAAAAATGATGACAAATATATTGGCTACTAGGTTAAATTCGTTCATATCCTGATACATTCATCCTGACTAGGCAGGGTTTGTCCCTAACCACCAGGCATTGGACCAAACTAGGAGGGTTATCGACCTGATCTCAGCTATACACTCAGATTGAGATGGGGGGATGCTACTTTCATTAGATATGCATAAGGCATTTGATTCCCTGTCCTGGGACTACCTGTTTTATGTTCTAGCCCAATACGGGTTCGGTCCTAAATTTCTCCATTTCAAAGGTTTTATTGGTTTAAAACAGATACAAAGGTATAAATGTACAAAGAGCCACATACGTATTAGAAAAATCCTTGTGAGAACAGGTCTGAGGTTTAAGCAAACATTGTCACATATAACAAATCTGCATTCACTTACTGAATCAGTTAAGCGGACATATTCAGTTAAATGTAGAGCACCTAGAGGTAAAATAGTTACTAAAGCCTGGAGAGACTAATAAGCAAGAGATCGCCCAATAGTCCAGACGCCCCACTGGGACGGTCCTAAATTTCTCACACTACCTCGGGCTCTATACAGCTCTCCTAGTGCCTCACTGATGCTTAAAGGTTACTCTTCCGAATTTATCCCGATCCAAAGAGGGACTCGTCAGGGATGCCCCCTCTCCCCCTTTCTTTTTATTTTAGCTTTGGAGCCGCTTGCCATAAAGATTAGAGGGAGTCAGGACATCAGGAGTATTCACTGCGGAAATAGGGAACACAAATTCTTATTCTTTGTGGATGACATTTTGATGACCATTTCCCAACCTATCACTACCCTGCGCAACTTATATGCTATTCTACAGCCATTTTCATCAATATCGGGTCTCACGATCAACCATGACAATGCAAAGGCGCTCAATATAAATCTGCCGGAAGATATTAGTCACACATTGAAACAATCACATAGATTCCACTGGGAAACTGAGGCCCTGCCTTACTTGGGGATCCATTTGATGCCTACGATTCAAACCCTATATTCCCGTAACTATATAGCTTTATTTAAAGCCTAACTGCAGATCTAATTAGATGGCAGCTCCATCCCCCATCATGGTTCGGCAGACTGTACTCTATAAAAATGAATATACTCCCCAGAATTTTGTATTTTTTTCGCACGATACCTATCTTGCCTGTAAGGTCTGACCTACATACTTTTCAAGCCTGCCTGTTGAAGTTAGTGTGGGGGACAAGAGACCCAGGGTGAATAAACGCACTTTGTTTACACCAAAACAAAGGGGAGGTCTGGGATTCCCGGATCTACAGAAATATTTTAATGCAGCGCAATTAGCGCAACTCATTCGATTTCATTCTCAACATCCCCAGGCTGTGTGGATGTAAGTGGAATCCTGCGCAAGTCCTGGGTTGCCTATCTCCCAGATTATGTGGTTACCAGCAAAGGATAGACTGCCAATTCTGTGTCCTTCTCTCTTTAGCATTTAATATATGGGACAGGTTATCCAAAACATATAAATTCAGTTCTCCTCACAGCCCAATGGCTCCCCTTTTATGTAACAAAGATTTCACCCCGGTCTGACTCCCCTTGCACTTAGTTAATGGACCAACAAGGGACTACTACGAATCGTGGACCTTTGTGATCAGAGGGGACCGCTATCTAAATAGACAATGGTGGAGCGGTTCCAGATGCCCAATTCTGAGCAGTATAGATATGTGCAAATACGTAATTTTTTTTAGATACTTTGTCTCGCAAGAGTGATGTTACAATTATGTCCTCAATAGAATATCTCTGCTATCGTTATGATAAATTACGAAGTTATATATCTGAAATATACAACATATTAACCAGCACTCCAGGGAAATTAGGCTATATGTCTAACTGGGAACAAGATTTGCAGACAGTGATAGAGGTTGACGAGTGGCACTCGATTGCGTCCGTGGCCTCAAGATCCCTCATCAACACTTCTATAGTTGAAGCCAACTACAAGGTGCTGATGAGGTGGTATATGGTGCCGACCAGATTGGCTACTTTTGTTCCTGGCGCCTCACCACTCTGTTTTCTAGGATGTGGGCAGGAGGGATCAGTCTATCCTATTTGATGGCGATGCCCTAAGGTGAGGAGTTTCTGGATATGGGTGTATAATTTTATATACTCTAGAACCCAGATTAATTTGCCCAAGTCTCTGGAGCAGGCGTTGCTGGGGCGTAAGGTTGATCAGGCCTCAAAATCACAGAGGCGCCTTCTAACATTCATATTTATTTCAGCCAAAATTACAATAACCATGAACTGGAAAATGGTGACCATACCATTTGATCAACTAAAGAAGAAACTCTTGGGGGGCGTGTCCAAGATGGCCACTGGAGTGGACGTGTTTTAGCTGAGCTCCGGCTGTCCCTCCGTTTTTTCATCCTTCTCCCTGCACCCCATGCTTGGCTGAACCCTCGGACCGCCCGCAGTACCTATGAGGAAAGGAGCGGGCAAGCACAAGGGCTCGTCTTCCTCCCGAAAACAGCAAGGCACAGCCTGTGTAGCTGGCAGCGTGGGAACTCCCGGTAAGAGGAGCAGCATGGCGTCCCAAACAGAGGACCCAGACCTGGGGCTAGGGGGGCAGAGCCACTTTGATGCCATCGTGCAGGCCATTACTACATGCCAGACCACCCTCACAGCAAAAATAGAAACCATGCAGCTGGAGGTGGGTCTGAACTGTAAAGATATGGACAATTTTCGTGGCAGACTGACCGAGGCCAAGCGCCGCGTGGGGGAGTCTGAGGATGTCCTCTGAGACCATACCAACATGCTGCGTACACTACAGACCAAAATTAAAAGGGATGGAGGGCTGTGAGGAGGATGCGGAAAACTGCAATAGAAGGAACAATCTCAGCGTGGTGGGGCTCACGGAGGGGTCTAAGGGAGCTGACGCCACAACATACACAGAACGCCTTCTCCCCTCCCTGCTACCACAGGCATGGTTCTCCGACTGTTTTATCATGGAATGCCTGTGTCACGGTCCTGGTGGTGAAGTCTGTCTTATGCAGGGAACAACCACTCTTACACACCCGATTCGGGGACCCCTGGTAGTGCAAACAGGAAGTCCCGGAGTGCAGGATGGCATGAGGGCTGAATGGTCACTGGTGGTGGTGTGAGGCTTCAGATGGTCGTGCTGACAAGAGGATGGTCGTGCAGGCCGTGGCGGTAACTGGCCGGCGGTGCAGTACAAAGGATCAGGCAAAGGGTGGTCAAAGTCCAAGCAAAGGTTCGTTAGCAGACTGGCGACATAAGTACAGAGGGGTCAAACAATCGGGTGGTCGTGGATAGCCGGGGTCGGTGCAGGTAGACAATCAGCGGGTCAGAGCAAGCCGGGTTGGATCAGGGAGACAGGAACAGGCACAGGAACAGGTCACAGGGAAGGAGCTGATGCTCACAGGTACTCAGACGCTGTAGAACGGACAGCACTTGCTGACAGGAGCAGGAAGTTCAAGTAGCGCTGTTTGGCTCCGTTTCTGGCGCGTGCACGCGAACGGGCATGTCCAATAGCGCCAAATACACACAAAATCAGTCCGGGAGCTACTCCATGCACCTTCATATTCCGGCTCCTGAACTATAAGGACCGTGATCTGGTGCTGAGAGAAGCCAGAAAACTCGAGGAGCTGCGCCATGAGGGAGCGAAAATAATGATCTTCCCTGACTACACAATTGAAACTCAAAAATTGCGCCGCTCCTTCGACCAAGTGCGTTATAATCTGCGCACTAAGAAAATCAAGTATAGTATGCTATTCCCTGCTAGACTTTGGGTGCAAGATGGGGAGATGATTAAATTCTTCACCTCTCCTGAAGAAGCGTCTCAGTGGCTGGAAACACTCCTCAGAGGCTGATCGGCACTCTCACCCTGCGTTGGGAATTGGAACGGCCATGCTGGCCCTTGGGTAAGACCATGCTATACTACCTATGCATTTTACTTTGCCTGTTGAGCTCCATGAAGTGGTCCATTTGACACTGTTCGAAATTGAACTGGGTACCTCAACAGGCTGTATAGACAACACTACAATTAAGGTATCTCGTCCATGAGCAAGGATAATTTGAAGAAAAGGAGTAAGGGCTCCCCAACCCGTACCCCGAATGTGAACAAAGAAGTTTTTGGACTATTACGACACCATAAGATAATAACGTAATTAGATAAAATACATCACAAATGTTTTATTTTAAGTGTATTAAAAAATAGATGTGTAAACAATAGAACAATTACATTATTCACTGACATTTAACATTTACATCAACATTAATGACACCATTCTGCCTTACATCCCCCTTATAAGGAAAGGGGGAAAAAAACAAAGAGAGAGCGGCGATAGAGTCAAATGGTGTCGGAATTATATTCACTGTATAACCTCTACATGTTTTGCGGATGACCGCTTCAACAGGAGGACTATCTACAGTAATTAGAGGTATATCATTAGTAAACAGCATTCACATTACATTGCGATAAGTATTACACGTGCTGCAGCATAAAGCTGCTTCATATAAATACATATAAAGGGGAAATGTATTGGTGGTGATTTGCCGCTTACCTACACGTCCAGTACCGTCAAGCGTGACACAGGCACGCTAAAAATCCCTCATCGGCAGAGGTGGGGTATTATGCATGGAGGATTGCCTAGGTAGTATATCCTATATCAAATGTAAATATGAAAGTAAGGAGTTACCTAATATATACAGTTATTTTTGTGAAGGGGAGGGAGAGAAAAAAGGGAGGAAAGGGAAGAGGGAAAAGAGGGGTAAAGAAGGGAGGAAAGGAAAGGAAGGAAGGGAAAGGGATAAAGGAGAGGGGGGGAAGAGGGGGCGGAAGAAGAAGAAGGACAGAACAGGTGGTGAAAAAGAGGGGACAGAAGGGGTAAGAGAGGGGGAAGGGAGAAGGAGGGGGGGAGGAAAAGACAATAGTGGAACCAGGAAACCGGAGAGAGAGGGAAGAAGTGGGAAGGGGGGGGGAGGAGAAGGGAGGAGGGCACCAAAGGATCCTCTACCAAAATTGTGAAGTGAATGCCTGGATCATAGTCCAGGAGGAGACAGAGTGAGGAGAGATCACCCCGCCACTGCAAAATGGTACAGTTATTGCTAATACCTGGAAGGTATTGCATACTCTTCACTGCAAAGGTTCTCATAATCTTTTTCCTTCTTTGGTCAGCAGCATTTTGGGTTAACTATGTCCTACATATTATTCAATGACGACTTCTATCTCTGTGTTGTCGTGGAACCTTAGGGGGTTGAACTCCAAGTTTAAGAGATCATTGATGTTTGCCCACATTAAGAGATACGATCCTCACATATGTATACTGCAGGAGACACATTTGCTTGGGAGCAGGGTGCTGGCCCTTAAAAAGCCCTGGGTTGGGTCTCAATACCATTCAACCTATTCCACCTATGCCAGGGGGGTCAGCATCCTGGTCCACAAGACGTTGCAATTCAACCTTCTGGATCTCCATTTGGATCCGGAGGGCAGGTATGTTGTCCTGCATGCTCTCTGTGATAGGATCGAGCTAGCAATTGTGAGGGTATACATTCCTCCTCCAGCCACTCTCACTGTACTCTATAAATTGACGCCAATTATGGCCAAATATCCTGCGGCGAGTATACTGCTAGCAGGAGATTTCAATATGGCCCGAATCCTAGCCTGCATAGATCTGGACCAGATCAGGCCACGGATTCTCCCCTGTCACGCTGGGCAGAGGTGTTTGGTCTAGAGGATGTATGAAGGTGGAAGCACCCTGGGGATAGACAGTTTACTTGCCATTCAGCAACCCACGCCTCCTTCTCCAGGATTGACTTATTATACGCTAATGACCCGCTGCTTTCTCGTGTCCAGGAGGTCATGATCCTTCCTCATGGGATCTCTGACAATGCTCCACTTTTGCTTAAGTTTAGCTCTAACTCTGCAGTTGGGAACAACCTCTGGAGGTTGTCTGGTTACTGGATTTCTGATGAAAGGGTGGCCTCGTTGGTAGAGAGTGAGTTGATACATATTGGAAATGTAATGCTAGCTCTGCTCCCCCACAGGCACTTTGGGATGCATTTAAAGCTTACGTCAGGGGTCAATACCAAGTCGATATCAGTAGAGTTCGCAAGGAGACAAAATATGTTGTCACAAAAAACCAGACATATGTGGCGATGTCTCCCTTATACAGAGAGATCTTCCTGCTTAGGGCGGCCTCCTGTAGGAAGGCTACCCTAGCCCAGAGTCAGAGGATCTTTGAACAGGGTGAGAGGCCGGGAAGAATGTTGGCCTGGCTCTCCAGGGAACGCAGCGCTACAACTCACATCTCTAATATTAGGGACCAGCAGGGAACTCTGAGATCAGACCCTGAATCAATCAATGCCCAATTTGCATGCTTTTATAAGCAACTATATACCTCCAGGTAGACTGTACCGTAGACAGTCTTAGGGAGTTTCTTGACCAAATAGAGTTCCTGACTTTATCTGACTCTGCCCGTACCAGACTGGACTCTGTCATAACAATCAAAGAAGTGCACAATGCCAATAGCTCACTGCAGAATGCCAAAACTCCTGGACCTGACGGTCTCCCAGGAGAATTTTATAAGACCCATGCCGAGACCGTTACCCCCCTCTTCCACGAACTGCTGCTTATCATGCTAGAGGAGAGTAGTCTTCCGCCCACCATGTCAGAGGCGATGATTGTGGTGGTGCTTAAGCCTGGCAAGGACCCTGAGCTACGTGCGTCCTACCGCCTGATATCGCTTTTAAATGTAGATTCTAAAGTGGTCACCAAAATATTAGCAACTAGATTAAACTCAGTGATTCTGTCATTAGTCCATGGTGATCAACAGGCTTTATGCCGGGCAAGGGCACTGACATAAATCCCTGTCGGCTATATACCAATTTTGCCCAGGCAGTCGGGGCTGAGTCCCCGGGAATCGTGGCCTCCTTAGATACTGAGAAGGCCTTCGATTCAGTGGAGTGGGAGTTCTTCTGGACAGTCCTCGAACGTTTCAGATTCGGCCCTAGATTTATTAAATGGATACAATAACTATATAAGTATCCAACGGCCAGGGTTAGAACAAATAACATACTCTCAACACCGATTGCCTTGCAACGGGGTACCAAACAGGGGAGCCCCTTGTCCCCTGGACTGTTTGCCCTAGTGATAGAACCCCTGGCTATACTTATCAGAGCCTCAGAGGCAGTTTGCGCGATAACAGTGGATCCCCTCAGGGAAAAAATTTCCCTGTACTCGTATGAAGCCATTTTGTACCTCGCAGATGCTTCATCCTCACTTTAGGTGGCACTAGCAATTATTAATCAATATGGCTCATTCTCAGGCATTAGGATTAATTGGGCAAAGTCCCTTCTCTTTCCTCTTACTGAGTCAGCCCCAATTTTAGCACCGCATGTCCCACTGACCCCAGTTAACAAGTTTAGGTACCTGGGGATTTAAATCCAAAGGAACCTAAAGACTAACCTAATAGATAACGTGTATCCACTATTACAGAAACTTGTTAACAAATGCCAGACTTGGAGATCCCTGCGCCTCTCACCTGTAGGTAGAATGAACTTGATTAAAATGAAATTCCTTCCCAAATTTATATATGTATTCTGTAATACCCCAGTCTCTATCCCTGACTACTTTTTTTGCAGGTAGTG
This sequence comes from Glandirana rugosa, assembly GCA_018402905.1. NCBI lineage: Eukaryota > Metazoa > Chordata > Amphibia > Anura > Ranidae > Glandirana > Glandirana rugosa. Next base: position 1,613 of record BLSH010451461.1, on the reverse strand, counting down.
GAAGCCTTTATCTGGGCTGGTGCGACCCCCTAGGGTTGCTAGGGCCGTGTTGCAATTTCCTCTGTCTATGGGTGGGTTGGCCCTCCCGTCATTCCGAAAGTACTACTGGGCGGCAGTGCTGGTAATGGTCCGGTGGTGGTTTACCCAGGATCGTTCCAATCCATCGGTGAAGGTTTCAGGGATGGACTCTGGGTTGGGTAGCGGTCTATAGAGATGTTGTTATTACCTAAGAAGTTCATGTTCTACGAATGCTGATGATGATACTTTGTATACTGTATGTATTTACTCTTCAAAAATAAAAATAAAAATGACTGAAACATAAATGAGATTACACTATGTTTGGCACTCCTTTCTCTCACCCTCCATGTCTGTGATGGTCGTGAGTCAAAGAGATGGATCATCTACTGGTGTCTTCAGGTTAAGACAAAATTGCACTTCTGCCAAACACAAAAGTGTAAGGCAATTTTAGCTGGTGAGTGAACATCTATGTGGGGAGAGGTGATTGTCCTGTCAACTCACATGGTGTGGTGGAGATCAGCCTCATTTACCTTGGTGAAGATATAGAAGGGTGCTATGCCTTCAAAGAATTGAACTTTACAAGATTTGGGACTTTACTCCCAGCAGTTTGCTTTTCACTTGGTGGTGCTCTAAGTTAAACCTTGGAATTATCATTTTGCACAACTAAAGCTACTAATTACTGTGACTTTTTAACTGATTTTCTATATGCTTTGACATTATAGTAACTGCTATACAGTGATTTCAATTTTCATCTATAGCGCGGTGTGAGGGATCTATTTAGGTCTGAGATTCGTTGTAATCCTATATACATATATAAAGTACTTGTAATGCCCAGCTTTAGGAGAACGCTAGACATATTTGTAATCCAGTCTTAATGTCCGGCTGTGACATGGCGCGGGACATATTTGTAATCCATGGGTGCGCTCACCCGCCATGGTTGCCATGGACAACGACACATGGTACAAAGTCACTGAATTGCAGGATTAGTATTTTCTAAGTGTCCGTCCCGAGCGCTGTTTTGGGGCGGCTGGGTAAGCAGGCAGCAATACTGTTGGCGGCTCCCGCTGGTTACTATGAACAACAGCACACTTATTTAGCACAGTTTGGGAGCAGAGCACACAGTCCTTATTCCAGTTAAGTCCGTATCGACAATAAAACAGATCACACATTCCCCTGGCTCAGTTCTCTTGTGGTTGAAATGGACGACGACTGGCAGCCTTACAGGTAATCCCAGAAAATGACCCCCCAAATGTAAGCCATGTGCTCCCTAGAGAGTGGCTGGCAGTAGTGGTTCACCTTATAGCTGCCCTCAATCACACCATATATCACACATCCGTAGACACTGACCAGGCCGGCTCTTGTTTTTGTTGTTTTATTTAGGGGAAATAACTTGGATGGGGATAAGGGATGACTGTGGGTTGCCCAAGGAATTATAGTACATGAACTCCATATTCACTCCTGTATATGCACACTTTTGCTACAGACCTTCCCTCTACAGACTGTTACTCCTCACAACTCTCCAGCACTTAACTTGCTGACCGTTTATTCTACAGTAGTGTTGAGCGAACCCGGACTGTAACGTTCGGGTCCGTACC
>BLSH010451448.1:92483-120511 GCA_018402905.1 Glandirana rugosa | reverse complement strand
GAGATCACGATTCTCTATTATATTGTTTTAGAGTACAACTTTAATACAGCCAAAACTTCTTAGACCAGGGGTGTCCAACATTTTGACCTTCCTGGGCCACATTGGAAGAAAAGGAATTGTCTTGGGTCACACATAAAATATACTAACAATAAGGATAGCTAATGAGCAGAACAAAAGTTAACCATCACTGATATAGATAATGTACCTGAATAATAAAACTTTCATTTTGTGGAATATTTTTATTATAAAAGTAAAAGAGGGCAACATAAATAAATAAAACTAGTTCAATATTTGACACTTTTTGATAAACGAACGCATCAATGGTTGGATGGATGTAGTAGCAATTTTCAATGAATTCTTAACCACTTAAGGACCAGAAGGATATCCCACCTTAGGCGCAGAGCACTTTTTGAGATTCAGTATTGCATCGATTTAACTGACAATTGTGCGGTCGTACGACGCTGTACCCAAACAAAATTTGCGTCCTTTTTTTTTTACCACAAATAGAGCTTACTTTTGGTGGTATTTGATCACCTCTGCGTCATTTCTGATCACTGCTATAAACAAAAAAAGAGCGACAATTTTGCAGAAAAAAAAACAACAACAATATTCCTTACTTTTTGCTAAAATACATATCCAAAAAAAAAAAATATATATATATATATATATATATATATATATATATATATATATATATATATATATATATATATTTCATTGGTTTTGGCCAATTTATATTCTTCCTCATATTTTTGGTTAAAAAAAAAACGCAATCAGCGTTTATTAATTGGCTTGCACAAAAGTTGCCTCGTTAACAAACCATGAGAATTAATTTCTGGCATTCTTACATTTTTTTTTTTTTTTTTTTTTACTAGTAATGGTGGCGATCTGCGATTTTTATCAGGACTGTGATATTGGGGCGGACATGTCGGACATTTTTGACACTTTTTTGGGACCAATGACATTTATACAGCGATCAGAAATTTAAATTTCCACTGAATACTGTATAAATGTCATTGGCAGTGAAGGGGTTAACTGCGTTCCCTGTGTGTGTTCTAACTGTATGGGGGCTGGGCTGCCAGGGGCACCAGAGATCTAACTGATCCAGAGTACAGGGATCAGTAGATCTCTGACATGCCGCCTGTCAGAACGGGGAACCGATGTGTTTACATCGGCGGTTCCCCGTTCTGGCTCTGGTACAGGCCATCGCGGGCTGCTGGTGGACATAGAGTCCGCCCGACCCGCGGCCCCGCTCGGGAAGCGTGCGGCACGTGCTCGCCCCCTAGAAATAATGCCTGTGAGTGATGACCATAAGCGGTGAGCGACAGCGCCACGCTGTCGCTGCTTATAGTCGCTACGCGATCGGCAAGTGGTTAAAGGGCTCATTAGATATTTTGGTTCTAATTTTGCCCTTCATGCGCTTCATCCTTTTAAATAGTTGCTCACAAATATAGGTGCTGCCAAAAACTGAGGTCAAGAATAAGGCGATTGTGAAGAGTGGGATATTTTTGAGAAAATAAAAAAAAACATATAAAAGTCCAGTAAAGAGACATTTTTCCTCACCTTCATGTGTTTGATAAGTGTAACGCATTTTTTTTTTTTGTAAAAAAAAAAAAAAAAAAAAGCAGCAAAAATCCAAAACATTTTTAAGTAAGTTACGATTTTGTGTTGGGCCGCAAGTTGGACGCACCTGGTTTAGATGGTTAAGCAACTGCCTCTAAATTCAAAATGATATGGAACTTGACGGTGCATAGACCCAAAAACACAGACCACTGCTACAGCTAGTGAATGTCTCCCAATAAGGCTATTAGCTCCAAGAGGACATGGGGCTTGATGATGACTAGACTCTAAACTGCTACAGCAGTGAATGACCACCCACAGACACACAAACTTACCACCACTCTCGCCTCTAGAGCCAAGATCTAACCACTGCTACAGCCAGAGTACATAAAAAAGTAAAACTCTGCAGCAAAATTTGCACAACCATCAGAAATCAAAGAATACTACAGATAGAGAGTGGCCACCATTAAAGCCAAAGAAGAACTGCCAGTCAAACCTTTTCAGATAGTAGCGACTGCCACCATACTACACCTATAAAATTAGATACCACAATATTACCTGAATTTCTAATTATTAGAAATAGCCATTTAAGCCACACGCAAAATGTAGGCCACCCACGCTTAGGAAACTACTATACCACATATTAAAGGGCAGTCTGCCAAAGTGGCCACAATCCAACCTAGCTTCTGTATTATTAGTAAGTCATTAGAAAAGATAAGCAAACCTCAGAATAAGTACCAGATGCTGACCAAGAATTGAGGCAATCTAGGGAAGGAGTGTTTCCACCAAAGATACCGTCTAACTGAAATGTGTGGGACATGCAGGGAGGCTGCACAAATCACGCTACCTAATGGCACACCGGGCTAGACAAGTGGTGTGAGATGCAGGCTGTAGTGCCTTTGCCTGGCCCATAGAGCAGGGCCTTGACAGGCTGCAGATTTAGCAGTCAAATCATTTTTAATTACATGGTCAGACTAGCCTGGGCTTCAGAAGACAATACAGGAGGCTAGTCAAACTGTTTGGGGGAATCCTAGCTGGCTTCATAAGCTCCTGTATTTAAAAAATCCTTTTAAATGTTAAAACGACTGTGTCATCTCTGATATCATCAGATGACTATTTATGGAAAAACATTCCTCTCTGCTATTTAGTCGGCTGATGATATGTTACAGTAACCAATGAATCAACGAACAGGTCCCTATATTCAAATATTTACAAAGGCTCGGAAATAGTGACAATAGTTGTACAGAAAACCCATGACAATGCAGACTTGATCAATAGTGATAAGATAACAACAAACACATAAGAGTACTGAAACAACAGAAAATGTATTTTTTTATTTCAGGTACTTCTATAGCACCGTCAATTTCCGTAGCACTTTACATATACATTGTAAAACAATCACTTAACATGGAGTACTGTCATGTTTAAATTTAAAACAATAACAGTTCCTAAATCTCCTTTCAGATGTAGCCAATGCCCCCCCCCCCGTGGAGCTGGCTGGAAGTTGTGGTTCACCTGCTCACACTGTCCTCAATCACACTCCTCTTGCATCCGGAGTCAGAAAACAAGCTCTTTGTTTTTTTTGTTTTAATTAAGGGAATTAAACTTGGATGGTGATTATGGGATGCCCAGAGATCAACAGTTCTTTACACGGGACCTCTATATACACTCTCCTTCTGCACAACACTTGCTTCTCCTTGATCCTCTCTCCTGCACAACACTTGCTTCTCCTTGATCCTCTCTTCTGCACAACACTTGCTTCTCCTTGATCCTCTCTCATGCACAACACTTGCTTCTCCTTGATCCTCTCTCCTGCACAACACTTGCTTCTCCTTGATCCTCTCTCCTGCACACCACTTGCTTCTCCTTGATCCTCTCTCCTGCACACCACTTGCTTCTCCTTGATCCTCTCTCCTGCACACCATTTGCTTCTCCTTGATCCTCTCTCCTGCACACCACTTGCTTCTCCTTGATCCTCTCTCCTGCACACCACTTGCTTCTCCTTGATCCTCTCTCCTGCACACCACTTGCTTCTCCTTGATCCTCTCTCCTGCACACCACTTGCTTCTCCTTGATCCTCTCTCCTGCACAACACTTGCTTCTCCTTGATCCTCTCTCCTGCACAACACTTGCTTCTCCTTGATCCTCTCTCCTGCACAACACTTGCTTACGGCCTAGTTAGCACATGGTGAGGCCTGGTCTATAGTGTAGAAAAAGTTTGTATAATGTGCTAACTGACCTGATAGACTACCGATCCCAGCCCATCTTCTTTCAGGTCTCCACAGTCCTTCTTACTGCAAGCACCTGCACACTGCCAAGTAATACCAAAGTCCCAGCCTCTTCCTGCACCTCTTCCAGACTGTCTCTCTCCCAATCTGCTGCAGAGTGCATCTCACCGAAACCCGGTGGACTCCTCCTGGAGACCTTGCTGGTAGTACTCCCGCTGTTCTCTCCTGCTCAACCTTATGCCTCTCCGCCAGGATCTCACTCTCCCTGGATACCCCCAAGCCGAGGTCAATCCCCCCCCCCCCAGACTGGGGACTCCCTCAAGGCCCACCGACAGCCCCAGCACTAAATCTCCATTCTCCAACTTTCACCCCAACTCTCCTTCCAGACTGGGCTGCCCCGGGCTATTTAAGAAGGCCTGCCCCCTGCCAATCCAGGTTGGGGGATTGGTCAGGGCTTCCCAAATAACAAGCAGTTCCACCTCTTCTGCCCCACCCCCCTTTTCCAGAACTTTCTGCAAAAGCAAGGAGGGGTCAACCAAAAAGTGTCACCACCTACAGTCACTAGCCACTCCCATGCCCAGAATGCAAACAAACAATCAGGCCTGGCTCCCAGTCAGGCCTGTCTAAATTTGCCTACTCTAACTTTCTAGAGAGGGTTGTTAGTGCAGCACATTCCAGGCATTAGGGAGGAAATCAGCCTCCAGAATGTGTGTTTTATGTTTTGTTTTTTGCCAGGAGATGATTTTGTACTGAAATTATTCTTGCAATAAAGGCCCCTTTCACACGAGCAGTCGGATGATATCCGCTGATCGGTTTTCATGCAGATCTAATCAAAAGCTCAAGGTTAGCATATGGACAGATTGGATGTAAACTGAAAGCAACTGTTTCCATCCAATTACCTCCAAGTCCACCTAGGTCTGCTTCCTTTTCCCAAGACATAACCGTGATGATCTAAGCTAGTTGGATGTATACATCTGCCTGCCCATAGACCTAACATAGGCCCATTAAGCTACAAAACTACTAAATTGAGCGACATTCATATCATTCTACTCTGCTTCAGCAGGGGGATCTGTTCTGCTGATCGGAATGTTCATGTACAGTGTTGAAAAGATCCTTAATGAATAAATAGTTATAACAAAAAAAACGCAGAAAGTATAAAAGTCTTGCATTGGTGGCTAGGAAGGATGAGCTCAGGTTTGGTCTGAATCTGGACTAAAGAAGAAGTCACTCGTACCCACTGCCACTCAGTGAACTGCAGCCGGGGAATTCCCTGCCCTGCAGCTGCACATTAACAAAGGGGCAGGAATGCTCGTGACTAGGGATGAGGTGTTTTGGGATACAAGTCTGAATTGGCCAGAGCTATCAAAGCGAACAATGGCATTCCTCGCCCGATAACTGCACATACGCTAGGGGTGTGTATATGTGTAACTGGGGGTCTGGGAGCAGCACTATTGACTTTGACAGCTTCCTGGCAGGGTAGCACAGATAGTTTTGGCCTCTTGTCCCAACACACTGCGCTCATCACTGCTTGTGACATCAACTTTATAAGGCCATGTAGAAATACCCTGGCTAGATGACTTGGCGGGAGTGACAGCTTCCTTCTGGGTTTGATCCAAATTGAAGTTTGAATCAAAACCAGGCTCATCCTTAGCAGCTAGTGTAGGTGGAAGATCAATTACCCATTGCCTACACCCAAGGAACCCTTGCAACCTCAGGAGGACTATTAGAGTTTTACAGAACCCTGGTTGAGAAAAAGCTGCTCTAATGTATCTATAACCAGCTATATAATTTAAACTAGCCTTTTTACAATGGAGGAACTCTTCCAATAATACTCAGGTCTCAGGTACCCTTTCTAAAAAGGATCTTAAATCCAAATTGTGTTTAGTGGAAAGCATCTCCTCCTTTAGAGGCAGCCAACATGATCATTAGTGCCATTGGTTAGTCAACTAATAAAAGAGAGAAGTTCCACTGGTTTCATGCTGTTGGCTCTGTCTAGTGGCACTGATATCAAAACTATGCAAGCACCATAAGGTGGGAATTTAATCCAACATTGTTCAAGGAACTTCTAGAAGACTCTGGAGGAGCCTTAGGATTCCACAGAACCCTGGTTGAGAAAGGCTTTCTAAAATTGTACTTCAGAGGAAAAATGTTCCTGTACATTGGTGGTCAATCTACTGCTCAAGGAGCCCCTAGAAAACTTTGCTGGAACCTTAGGATTTCACAGAACCCTGTTTCAGTAATGCCTAGTACACATGATGAGAAAATTGAATGACAAAAATTGCTGATTGTTAGTACACAGCTGTCAAGAGCCGATCACAACAGTTCATCCAACAATATCTAAAGAGACAAGTATGAACATTTTTCTTGTACGATACCAGATCATATGATTCTCATTTAATCAGTACAGGATTAGCCTGAAAAAAAATAGGGAGACCAAGACCAAGTATGCTCGGAAACGAAGCAATACAAAACATTAAATCACTTCCGAAGTTGTATTCTGTTGTATGAGATTTTATTATAACTTTAGTAACCTTTTCATCTTCGATATGAAACTAGCGTGCAATAAAAAACGGACAATCATTCGTCTGATAATCAATAATCTGTACAAAGCTGAAGGCTTCTAAAAATGTTACATCAGAGGAAAGGCATCCCTTTACATTGGTGGGAGACAAATCTGCCACTGCTCGAGGAACCCCTAGCAATCTCTGGAGGAACCTTAGGATTCCACAGAACCCTGGTTGAGAAAGACTTTCTAAAAATTGTACATCAGAGGAAAAATGTCCCTGTACATTGGTGGTCAATGTACTGCTCAAGGAACCCCTAACAAAAACTCTGGAGGAACCGTAGGATCCTACAGAACTCTGGTTGAGTAATGCCTATTATACACTATCAGATAATCAAATGCCAAAAATCGCTTTCGGAGTGATCGTAAGATAATTGGATTGCTAGTACACCGCTTTTGAGAGCTGATCACGACTGTTCATCCAACAATATCCAAAGGAAAAACATCCCTTTACATTGATGGGAGACAAATCTGCCACTGCTCGAGGAACCCCTAGCAATCTCTGGAGGAACCTTAGGATTCCACAGAACCCTGGTTGAGAAAGGCATTCTAAAAATTGTACATCAGAGGAAAAATGCCCCCTCAATGTAGGGGACAGACAAATGTGCCACTGCTCAAGCTACCCCTATCAATCTCTGCAGAAACCTTAGGATTCCACAGAAGCCTGGTAGAGTAAGATCCCTTTCACACTGAGGCAGTTTTCGGGCGTTTTAGCGCTAAAAGCAGCACCTGAAAACTGGCTCCCATTCATGTGAATGAGTGCTTTCACACTCGGGCAGTGCGTTTACGGGACGTTAGAAAAAGTCCTGCAAGCAGCATCTTTGGGGGTATGTTTGGAGCGCTATAAATAGGACTCCCCTGCCCATTGAAATGAATGGGCAGCGCTTCCAAAGTGCTTTGAAAGCGCCACAAAACGGGTCTTTTTTAGCTTTTAAGGTCATGTTGTCACGTGACCTTAAAAAAAATAGCATACCGCTAGCTCCCAAAAAGTGCCACGAAATTTCTGCTAAAGCACTGCAAAAATGGCCAACGCTTTAGCGGCTGTTTTAGCAGTGCTTCAGTGTGAAAGGGGTCTTAGGTTTTCTAAATTGCACGTTGGAAAATGCCCTTTACATTAGTGGTCATGTAGGTGGGGGACAAATCTGACACTGCTCAAGGAACCCCTGGCAATCTCTGGAGGAACCTTAGGATTCCACAGAACCCTGGCTGAGAAAGGCTTTCTAAATTGTACGTCAGAGGAATAATTGCCCCTTTACATTGGTGGTCAATGTAGGTGGGAGACAAATCTGACACTGCTCAAGGAACCCCTGGCAATCTCTGGAGGAACCTTAGGATTCCACAGAACCCTGGTTGAGAAAGGCTTTCTAAATTGTACGTCAGAGGAATAATTGCCCCTTTACATTGGTGGTCAATGTAGGTGGGGGACAAATCTGACACTGCTCAAGGAACCCCTGGCAATCTCTGGAGGAACCTTGGGATTCCACAGAACCCTGGCTGAGAAAGGCTTTCTAAATTGTACATCAGAGGAAAAATTGCCCCTTTACATTGGTGGTCAAGGTAGGCAGGAGACAAATCTGCCACTGCTCAAGGAACCCTCTAGAGCAGCCTTTCTCAACATGGAGGAACCCTTGAAATAACTTTCTGGTCTCAGGGAAAGTTCCTATATCTACAACTGATACATTATTGTGATGTCAATGGGAAGTATACTACTTAAACTTTTGGTCATTGAGGAGGTATTACCTCCTTACAGATAGCAAAAAAGATCAAAAGGTTTGTACTTATCTGAGAGGTTGGCATTGCTCATTGTTCAAGGAACCCCTAGTTGAGAAACCCTGCTCTAGAGGAACCCTTGGGATCCAAGGAACCCTGGTTAAGAAAGTCTAATATAAACATCCCCAAGGACATGAGAACAGGTGCAAAGGAGTTTTGTTAAATTAAGTTAAAAAAAAGAAAATAGGATTAAAAAAAAAAAAAAAAAAAAAAGGAAAAGTAATAATCCATTTGGATTGTAGTGATCTCACATGGCAAAAGTGAAGTGAACTACAGCAAGTGATCAATACAAAACAAGTGATGTTATTATGTATGTGTGCGCAGCAGTTACATTGCTAGTGACATTACACATAAACCATGCGAAGGGCACTTACCGTGGTAGAGCAGGATGAAGATGCTGTGTACACCCTGGTCACCATCCTGCCTAGCAGTAGATACAGCTCTGCTCCTCCAGCTGCTGTCAATGCAGGTGTCCCCCACCTTCCGGTGTCACGATGGAACCTAGCAGTGGTGGAATGACCCAGGGATCCGCACGGCTCTCTCTCTAACACCAACGAACAGCCAAGTAGAACCAGTTGCCGCCTCCTGTACCGCCCTCACTGGGAAGGGAGGAGCGCTGGGAAAGAGCACGGAGCCCGAGCATTCAGCTGCATCATCATGAAAACACATCAATAAGGATTAGGCCAGTATGTGTACAATACAGCCTGGAACCCGCATGGACAGCCGACACATTGTAAATCTCCTATTCCCTACACTGATCATGTGAACGCCAGTCAGTACTGCCATCTTGTGTCCGAGGGTGGTATTACACCTTGCTGCTCCTAGCTAATTACTTCTATTATTTATTACTTATTTATTTGATATACCTGTTAGCACAAGTACAGCTATTGAGTGATACTAGTTAGATTTACTCATTGAACACTTAGGCTTATTTTTACTAAAGTGGTTTAAACCCCCAAAACAAAAAATGTAATGTATTGCAGCTTACATAATTTTGCATGTGGCGGCTGCAGAAGTTTTTTTTTTTTTTTTCAGTCTTGGGGTAAGGCAGTGTTAAAGCCCATACACATGATAATAAAATCAGAAGTAAAATTTTGTATGACGAATGATCGGCCAATTATCTGATCGTTAGTATAGCGACTTTTCGGATGACAAAACCTGATCGTATGTGAACACAACGTGCGATTTTCCTTTAATTAGTACGAAAAAAAAAATCATAACAGCAAAGACTACGCATGCTCAGAAACGAAAGAATACATTACAAAGCTATTCAACACATTATATCACTTCCGAAGTTGTATTCTGTCGTACCAGAATTTTCGTAAGTTGAGTAACCTCTTCACTTTCGAGAGCGTTAAAAAAAAACGGGTGATTATTTGTCCGATAATCTGATTGTGTGTACCAGGCTTTAAACTAGCTGATTTATGGACTTGGCTAACACATTGAAGTTAAAACTCCAAGGCCTCATACACACGGGCATTTTTTACAGCCACATTTTTAGCGTTTTTTACAGCTCTCCATGTTATTCAATGGCCCCATAAAAACGCAGATGTTTTTGAGCTGTAGGTGGCGTCGGTGTTAGCGAGCTGAAAGTAGAACCTACGACGCCGACGCCGCAAAATGCTCACTGACGCCATACCGACATTAACCAGCGTTTTTGACGCCAACGTTTTCAGGTTAAAAAATAGCAGAGGAATGTTTTTAAAAAAAAAATGCCTATTGACACCGATGTTCAATAACGTGCATTAACGCTCACTAACGCCCATGCAACACACCGATTTTTTTCCCTGACGTCGGGCCCGACGTTTGCTTATTTTTTTTCATACGTCCGTGTGTATGAGGCCTAACGCTTCATAAGCAGTTACAGCAGCAGTTGTTTTCCTTTTGGTTTTACATAAATAAAAGCTGATCATTGTAAGCACCTTTGCCAGTGTTAAATGGTTTGTCTCAACACTGTAACTACTACTTTGAACAGCTTGGTCTATTAACCACGTGACCTCTGGAAGATTCATGACCAGGCCATTTTTTGCGATATGGCACTGCGCTACTTTAACTGACAATTGCGCGGACATGTGACACTGTACCCAAATAAAATTTATGCCCTTTTTTCCCACAAATAGAGCTTTCTTTTGGTGGTATTTGATCACCAGCACATTTTTTATTTTTGCGCTATAAACAAACAAAAAAAAACAATTAAAAAAAAAAAAAATTTTACATTTTGTCATAAAACATATCCAATAAAAAAATGTAAAAAATGGAATTTCTTAATAAATTTAGGCCAATATGTATTCTGCTACGTATTTTTGGTAAAAAAAAAATCCCAATAAGCGTATATTGATTGGTTTGCGCAAACGTTAGAGCGTCTACAAACTATGGGATGTATACTGGAATTTGTGCAGTGGCGCGAGGAGTTCCGCCAGCATCCCTGGAGGGAAGGTGCGTTGCAGTGGGCGTGGGGGGCGTCTGGGGGTTGGGAGGAGCTCTGTTGGTGCCCGATGTCCCTGCTGGTTGCCTCTCTGGATTCCAATATATCCTGTGTCTCCGTGTTGCTGTCGCTTCTGAGGGACAAGGATGTTTCCCCGCCCCCCGGCAACCACTTGCACACTAGTTGTGACAGGGGTGAGTCACTGTGAACTTCATTGTGAACATTTCCAATAATGATGCCAATACACCTAATATGTATATACAATGAACTCAATTACCTTTTTATTTTATAAGTATATTATATCAACTTTATTTTATATCAACTATGGGCGTTTTTTTTCCATTCCTCCACCCCCATATTTATGTCTGGTGGGTGGGTTTATTAAGTGATTGATTGATCGATCAATCAACCAATTAGGTAATTTATCAATTAAGACATAGATCATTACATCTTAGTTTTCTCACATAAGCACTGGGCACTGGCGTCCAGACTAGCATGGCTCTGAGAAAGGGGGTATGCCCCAGAAACACGTCAGCCTATACCTACTATTGCCATTGTGCAACCTTATGGCCCACTGTGGGTCACCACTCTTGTGAGTATACACTTCTATTTTAAATATACTCAATAAATGTGTCTCGTAAAGCACTAGGTGTGTACGCCATCCTTTTTTTTTTTTTAGTAAACTATAGCATGTATATTGTAATTTGTATTTCTTTCTTTCTTTCTTTCTTACTAGTAATGGCAGCGATCAACAACTTCTAGCAGGACTGCAGAATTGTGGCGGATAGGGCTTAAACATCTAGGGCGATCAAAGGGTTAACTGTGTGCCTAGCCAGTGTTTTGGTGTACTGTGTTATGTCCTTTTTACGTAGGGAAGTAATAGATTTTATTCCCTGCTTTTCAGGGAAAGAAGATCCATTACTTCCCCCACTGACGGGACAGGGCTCTGCCTTGTTTACATAAGCATACCTCTGCCCTCTACCAGAAAGTGCCACATCACGTACCTACTACGTGATCTGGTGCAGGAGAGCTGCCTTGCCGTTGAATTTGTAAGTTATATGGCCGGCAAGCGGTTAAAGGAAGCTAAAAGATAACAGACTTACTGGCCTGATCTCCAGATGAAAACAAAGGATAAAAGCCTAAAAGAAGAAAACGAATGCAGCCACCACATCTAAGAATTGGTAAGCTGCGATTTAATTAAGTTTTGGTTTTGGGTTTAATACCATTTTAAAAATACATACTTAAATATAACTTAAAAAAAAACAAAAAACACAGGGTTTAAGCAATTGACAAAAAGAAAATTCATGTGGACCTACAGGTACCAGCAGCGTGGGACAGAGGAACCAACAACAGCTGAGCGCTGGTCTCTGCAGGTTCCTAGGTGTTTGGCTTCAGTGTTTAGATCAGTCCTTTGCCTTTCCTGCATACCTGTTGGCTCCTCTGTCCCACACCACTGGTACTTGTAGGCCCACAAGCTTTTTCTTTTTGTCAGTTGCTTATGCTTGCTGTATTTCCCAGTCCCCGGTAGCTCCAATATTGCTCTTCCTCCACCCGCCGGCTTCATACCCTTTAGTTGGCTGATTTTGAAAAAGGTGTGAGCCCCAAAACACGTAATGCCTGCCCACCATTGGCTTTGGTTGCAGCAGTGAGTGTTAGAGGGAGGCTGTCAGACGCCGCTGGTGGCATTTCTTTTTAGCAGGTCCGGCTCTCAGTCACCTGGCTCTTTGATCTGCCAGCCTGAGTTGTGTTGGATTGGAGTTTCCACCACCCCCCTGCTATGCTTTTGCCTGCATGTAAGTTTGCATATCAATTTTTTAATAAATTCGGTCATAGGCATGTACAGGGGATGTGCCAGGTGTGCCTGGGCACACCCTAATCACTGCGTGCAATGCCGATTCCCTCTATTGCCTGGGCTTCCCCCCGTGTTGCGCCCCCCTTCCCCGCAGTGCTGCTGGTTTCTCTTTTCTCCCCCTCGGCTCCTGCGGGAGATGTTTCAGAATGAAGAGTGGGGGAAGAGGCTGGTAAATATGTACAGTAATTTACTGGCCCCTTCCTTTTCTAAATGAACACACTCACTCACTGTGTTCATTCATAACTGAAGCATAGTAAACAGGGTGTACTATGCTTCCACTTGTGAATGAACAGGAAGCGGCTCAGCACAGAACACTATCCCGTTCATTCACTGTTCAGTGCAGCTGAGGCTACAGAGAAAGACATGTGTGTTTAAGCTTTGGGGTGCACACCCTAATGCAACAGGCTGCACACACCTATGAATTCGGTACATTTTTTATAATCCAGGGCCTTGGTACCCCGTTTCCTCTGTAAAGACAACAGCTGTAAATTTGCGGAAGCTGGCTGCCCATCCTGTGCCAAGGACAACAAAGCAGGAGACACAAAAATAGGAGGCAAGACATGTGCAATGTTTTCAAACACAATCAGGTCCACCTGCGCTATAAAGCTAAAGCAGGATCACCCGACTACAGGATGCTACATAGGCACAATTCCCTAGAATATTGTGCAAGACCAATGACTGGCAAATGTGAAACTAATTTCAATTGAATCTCGATTCCATGAGTAATAATTAGGATATATAGTGCATTAAAATAAAATTAGCCACTTCCCAATCGGCTACCGGATTTTTACTGCGGCAATGTGCCGCTATCTCGTGAATTGCCGTAAATAAGCGTTGATTTGTGCACGCGCAGCTAGGGGGCGACAGCGCGATGCCGATTGCGTGCTCTCGTGCCCACCGCACTCTGGAGGAATGTGCCCGCGGCTCGGGCGGACCTGATGTCCGCCAGCGAGCCGCAATGACCTGCCAGAGGGAGAGAACGGGGAACCGCCGAAGTAAACACGGTGGTTCCCTGTTCTGACAGGCGGCATGTAAGAGATCTACTGATCTCTTACATGCTATATAAATCCTGTATAATAATAATAATCCCTGTCACTGGGATCAGTTAGATCTCTGGTGCCCCGACAGCCCAGCCCCCTCACAATTGGAACACACCCAAGGAGCACAGTTAACCCCTAGATCTCCCCCTGCAGGTTAACCCCTTCACTGCTAATGACATTTATACAGTAATCAGTGGATATTTACATTTTTGATGGCTGTATAAATGTCATTGGTCCCACATGCGTATAGGCTTATCCTTCATAATGATGAGGACATGATTTGAAATGAGTGTTACATCCAATGTTTAACCACTTGCCACTCCATTACAATAGATTTATTGTGACCAAGCAGCAGCTGCAAGCTCAGCAGCATAAATAAACATTGCCAGCTTGCTTCCAGGTCTTGGGCGTGCGTGCCCCCTGCTGACCTGCACTGTAAACCGCAGCGCATCAGCCTTAGGCCCCTTTCACGCGATCAGACTGATCGGGTCCATCTGTTTGTTTTTCAGGCGGACCCAATCGGACCCTCCATTCACCTCTATGGAGCGGCAGATGTAAACGGATTTGTGTCCATTTACACCTGCCTACCTCCAATCCGATCCGCTAAAAAAAGACAGAAGGAGATCCGTCCCCTTCCATCTGGGCGGATAGGATTGGAGGGCCCATAGAGTAGAGTGGGCTGTGTCTGTGTCTACCAAGTCGTTTAGGTGGCCCTCGCTTTTCAAAAGTTTGGGCGCCCCCGGTGTATAGTATTAGCACTGATCACTTTACTAGTATCCCTATTGATGTCAGTATCAATTAGTGTACCTCAGCTTGCGCCGGCCACACTATCACAGTCCCATTATAAGCCGCTGATAATCACCATTACCAGTATAGCATCATAGTTCCCATATATATCCCATAGTTTGTAGACACTATAACTTTCGTGCAAACCAATTAATATACACTTCTTTTTTACCAAAGACATGTAGCAAATACATTCTGGACTAAATTTCTGGAGAGATTATACTTTTTGATTATTTTATTTGATATATTTTATAACAGAGAGTAGATTTTTTTTTCTTCAAAGTTTAAATCAAAAACCCAGTGGTGATCAAATAGCATCAAAAGAAAACTCTATTTGTGTGAAAAAAATGCTCTTGTCATGAAGGGGGTAAAACCTTCTGGAGTTGTGTTTTGAAGGAGCTGACCTTAGGTGGTTTATGCACATTGTCCAAACATACATCACCCACTATTGCCCAACCCAGATCATCAACTCTTTGTGCATATGGGGCGTTGTCAGGACCATTGCACTGCTGGCACACCTTACGTTACCTATGAATGTCTCTTCCTAGCAAGACTTAAGATTCAGAATTTGTGTCGATAGCAGAATTTGAAAAGCCAGGTGCCTTAAATGGGGATGGTAATATGCATATGCATACTGTCGGGGGAATTGATCACATTCAATTAAAGTGGTAGTAAACCGCTGCAGAATTAAAAAAAACACCTGTAAGACAATGGCATAATGTGCTAGTATGCATTGCATGCTAGCACATTAAGAAATATCTTAGAACGAAGCCCTCCCAGCAACGGGCAGTTGCCACTGAGATGGGTGACATCTTCCCCCGGCCGTTCTTGCGGGTTTGCTGGCTCTGGCGCTCCAAGTGGCCAGAGTCGCAATGATGTAACTCCCGTGCATGCACATGGGAGCCCTCTGTTCTGGCAAGAAGCTCTGAAGGTCCGGCGTGGTATACTGGACCTTCAGAGCGCATGCGCCAATATTCACCCTGCATGCAGCCGCTGACATCTCCTAAGCGGTGCACGTTTAGGAGATATTCATTTTACCTACAGGTAGGCCTTATTATAGGCTTACCTTTAGATAAAAATAACAAAAGCATGCTTTACTACCGCTTTAATGTTGGCAAGGGTATGTGCATATTTCCCTTGATTGAGAAGACCATGTACCCATTAGTCCTATCAAAAGTCTCTACACAACCAGAACAAATATTGAGGGTATATTGTGTTGCATGTCCTTTTATGTCAAAGATCTCAAAGAATTTTAGTTAAACCAGAGATCTGTAGCTTTGATCATCCATTATGGCACACATCCTAGTAGCTTTTTTTTTGGTTGCCCCCTGGGTATATCTTGACATACCTTGGCACAGTATTTGTAATTGGAGCCTTCCGCACAAACTTCAGTGCATGAATAGGAAACAGTTGTTGCAGTTGAGAAATAACTTTGTGGCACCCCGCTGTGATTTGAGATAGGGTGCATAACTGTAACATGCTTGTCATTGTTGCATTCTGTGCATGAGATAATAAATTTATAGTATTTAGCCAAATCGCCCGAGGAGGCATAGCACCTATAGCATATCCCAAATCTCTGGAGAAGCTCCTTTTGTTCTCTTGCAAAGTCTTTGTCCATGGCATTTTTAAGGGAGTGAGATGTTTTACGAATTGGGCATTGGTGATCAGGATCCTTATCTCTATCATCAAAAACACTCTGATCATTAAAAGAGGTTGTGGCAGATAGAATGTCTGTGTTTTTACCAGATATTGTTCTCCTTAAAGCGGGTATAAACCCTCACATATACCTAGTAAAGTGAACAGCCTCAGATAATACACAGAGATGAAACAAATCTCCCTATATAAGTTTTACATGTATATCTACTATCTTCATCTGTATATATCCTTTAGAAAGTGCTCTTTGTGTTAGATTTTCTCTTCCTGATTAGCATTGAGCATACAGCCAAGACAGCTGACTGGAGGAAAGGCACACACCCCCACTCCTCATAGGTAGAGACTCTCAGCTCTCTTCTTTGTATAGTTGAGCAATGTGCTAATCTATTTATAGCTTCCTCCACAACACCAAACTCCGGCTGCTTTTATCATATGTGACGGAGTACTTGTCAGGCTGATAACAGAAGAATAAAATAAGAGACAGCTATGGGACTTACTGCTTTGAAGAGAGACAATAAAATACTGCAGATCTATGTGCCCAGCTCAAATTTCATGAATCGGATTTATATTTACAGTTTCTGTGTTTATCAGCTGTATTGTCATACCTTGATGATGATGATGAAGCTGGCAAGATGGGCTCATTCAAGCTGAAGCCGGGATCATTTCTCATCCAGCCTTAATTACTGAAGAACCTGCAAAAATATGAGAATGCAGGGAAGTATACAGTCTCTAAGTCTCTTTTTAATGTTGAACCCTGTGTTGCCCATTTCTCTTGCCAACTATATAAATGTTTTGACACGACCGGATTTATGCCATGAGCAGTGTCTAAATAGCTTAGTCCTGGCATACAAGGGTCTGCCTTTGCCAACTCTAACTCCATTCTTGTTCAGTTTTTGATGATCCTTGTCAGTTATTTTTTGAAAGGTTTGCAGTCTCTTATATAAAGCAATTTCTATGGCCTCAGAGCTACCATGATGTCAGGAATCAGCAGTTGGGAGACTAGAGATTTGTAGTTACACCAAGAAACTGGGACCAGACCCAGAAATAGATCCTGTAAATAAAGTGAGATTTATTTACAGTGAACAATAACCACATACCAACAGCAGTAAACATGAGAACACGTGAAAATCGAAACAAAAAATGACAAAATGCCTAATGAGCAACCTAACTATATACATACAAATGAGACACACATAAGGCAGGGGAGAAAAGGGAACAGATGGGAAGGGGGAAAACAAAACTGGGATGGGAACAGGGCAGCAGGATCCTGGCAAGGGCAAGAGCAAGATCAAGACAAGATGGCTACAGAGTCAGGCAGCAGCACGACAAACAGGGTACAAGCAGGAGCAGCCAAAACACTGAGGCAAGGAGCAGTAGCAAAAGTGAAATTTAAGTACCCTCCCAGCAGTGTGGCCAGGTGGAGCTGATCGCTGGAACCTGCTGATTGCTGGTGGACCTGCTGATGGACACTATAACTGCAGCTTTCTGCCCACAGCACCGCAGTGCCACCAGCAGGCGAGCTTGGTCCTAACAGCCCCCCCCTTAAAGAGCGGCCTCTGGGCACTCCATTGTGCCCCACCATCGGGGTCTGGAAGCCGACTGGGTACTCTAATGCCATGCTCTGAAGGCTGAGTACCCTGTTATCAGAGTCGGGCTTTGCGGCAGCCCGGGAATCAGCATATTCCACCTGGGCAGCAGCCCCGGAAGCAGCATAGTCTGGCTGGGCAGCTGTCAGCAGACCACAAGCAGGCTTATTTACATTAGGGATATAAATACATGATAATTACAGATAAGGAAATTGGGTAAAACAATGGAAAGGGAGAGGGACAGGGAAAAGAAAGGGGGCGTCTGTCTCCTATCGTACACACATCCTCACTGACTCTTCCACACAAACCAAGGCCTCTCATCAATTCTTGACCCACCCTCTAAAATGGGTCTCAGCAAATTATGTACAGGTTCCTGCAGTAAAACCAAGGAAGCTTATACTTCTGTAGTGTATCAATGCTTTTGCTAAACAGAAAAGCTGCATATCAAACTAAACAAAACACAATTTATAATTACAAAATATGCCTACAACATGCAGCCAATTATCCTTTCTAGCAAAAAATTAAGCATGTACAATATGTATGCAATAAGTAAAATAAACAGTTACTCATCTTTTTATGATGGAGTAATCTTCAAACATCTCCAACATTCTCCAGCTTGTAGCAGCCATGTCTTGCCTCTTTTTCTTCCAAAACCAACTCTCCCTTTGTCTCACCACATGCTTGTTTCAAAACCTAATCTTCTCCCCCTACTTCCTGTTGCATCATATCCTCTAAAGAACTTCCTCTGCTAATAAACTAGCCCAACTGGCTCATTTGCATATCAATATGGAGAACCTAGACCCCCAAACAACACATGGTCCCAAATCAAACAATTAACAAATACATATGCTATAACAGGGCTCAAAATGTAATGTCCTGAGCTACTAGCCAGGCCTTAAGGGTTACTCGCCACCTGTTGCCCCACCCAACCCCTAATTTCGCTCCTAAACATGCCCTCATAAATTATCTCATGAAATGACACTTAAATGTTTAATGCAGAATTAAGATCTAAAAATAAATATTTACAACATTTTTATCAGTGCTCATCAGTGCAACCTCACCTGTGCCCATCAGTGCAACCTCACCTGTGCCCATCAGTGCAGCCTCACATGTGTCCATCAATGCCGCTTCACCTGTGCCCATGAATGCAGCCTTAACTGTTACAATGAATGCAGCCTGCCCGTGCCAATTAATGCAGCCTGCCTGTGGCCATAAAATGCAGCCTGTGCCATGAAACACAGCCTGTGCCCATGTATTGCAGCCTGTGCCCGTGAAATGCAGCCTGTGCCCATGTAATGCAGCCTGTGCCATGAAATGCATCCTGTGCCCATGTAATGCAGCCTGTGCCTAGAAATGCAGCCTGTGCCCATGACGCCGGCCCACACTTGCCGTCACATACAGCCCCACCTCCTGGCCCAGAGACTTTGATACACATCACACACATCCCAGCATTGGACAGGTAATCTGTCTACCAAAGTCTCCAGGCCAGGAGGCGGGGCTGTATGTGATGACGAGTGTGGGGAACATCGGCAATTGAAATTAAAGCTGTTACCATGATGTTCCCCGCTGTCTGATTCAGCTGCCTGCTCTCCTCTCTTCCCCGTGGCGATCACTGGCAGAAGAGCTCCCATTCATCCCCACATGCCGGCGGCACTTGCCACCTCGCTACTCCAAGACATCCCAGCTCGCTAGCCCTCAAATTCCACTCGCAAAATGCGAGTACTCGAGTGGAAAATTTTAGGGCTGTGCTAAAAAAATCACCGAATTATCCATAGAAACGCATTCCACCTCTTGATTTCTATAGCATGATATTTGAAAAATGTAAAACTTCAACAGCTGTTAAAGCCTTTGTCCAGGAAAGGGTGAAATAAACCCCCATACTGTAAATAGGAGGAAAAAATTCTCTTTTGACCCCTGTATCTTCTGGGTGGTCCGACTTTTGTGACAGGGGAGTCAGCACTCAGGGGGGAAGTCCTGACCTGGCATTTTCACATAGGTATTCTAGGGGATACAGATGGATAATTTAAAAAACAAAAGCACCATGCTGCTAATTGCACATTAAAGAGTCAGGAGCAGCATTTTTTTAGGGGGGTTAATAAACGCTTTAAGCAAGTCTATTTCTAACTCTGCCTTTTTCCTCTTTTTAGATTCAATATGTAGAGCATGCAGGACATGCAAACCAACCACAGCAACTACCTGAATCTCTCCCTTAGTGAACCCACAACTTTTGAGACTAAAATCTAAGGAAAGATTAGAGACCCCATCCCCCCAAGCTCTGTTCAGTGGAGAAGCATATCTAGCCCGCTCCTTTTCAACAGACATCCACTGACTATCTCTGGCCCAGGCAGGCAGGGTGCACCCCTCCTCCAGGACACCAGAAACTTCTTCAGCCTTACTCTTCCTAAACATTGTACACAGCATTTTCCCTCCAGCACAAGCAACAAAACACACCACAAAAAACAGGTCTGCTTTAGTTGAGCTTTAGAGCAATCCCGGACAAGCCCCCAAATGTTCTTTTTTATTTGTAGCGCAAAAAATAAAACCCCACAGGTGATCAAATACCACCAAAAGAAAGTTCTATTTGTGGGAACAAGATGATAAAAATGCTGTTTGGGTACAGCGTCGCATGACCACGCAATTGTCATTCAAAGCTCAACAGCACTGAAAGCTGAAAATTGGTCTGGTAGGGAAGTGTTCTAAGTGCCTGGTATTGAAGTGGTTAATATTCCTTTATCAGTCACTATAAATATCCTATAGTCCAGGGTTTGACAAATTTGCTTTGAATCTCGGAGCCAGCCAAAAAAGTTAGGAGCCAGTTTTTTTTAGCGTAGGGTGAGTTGTCAGCGCCCAGGGTAAGGCAAGTAATTTGCGCCCCCTTAACCCTAACTTACAGCAGAGCAGCCAGTCAATAACTCCAACATAACACCATTACATCAGAGCCAGTAAGAGTGACACTAAAAACCTGTTATGGGGGAAACTTCTTATTATGCCTAATGCATTGTGACTGTGGTATGAAAAACGCCCTCATTTGCTGCTTAATGCAGCTTAAGGGTGGCTGTTAGTGGGTGGCAAAAACATGTCTCTGCTGCACATTTTTACCACCCAACTGCACATCTAAATGAAGCCTTAGTGACACTTTAAATAAAATATAAAATACAAAAAAAGGATGAAAGAAGTATCCCAGTGCTGCTGATCTTCTGCTACCTCTTTGCAGCCACTTCCTGCCTGTGTCCCCCATGGTGACTATTCATCTGATCTGGTGGGTTTCCAGTCACCATGAAATACTGGAGCCCAGCTGCCCATAGAGTGGTAATTGTTGATGGTACACAGGGCTTTATCAGAGGACATAGAAAGACTTGTCTAAAGCATATCCAGTTGCCTCATCTCCCCTCCTCCACCTCACAGCACACAGTAGAGCGACTTGAACCAATGACTGTGTAATCCTTGTCTATGGACTTCAACTCACATCAAAGTCGGACCAAAGTAGTGCAGGGACTGCTTTGAAGTTGCACAGATATGAATGGTACTCATTGAAAATCATTGGGTACGACTTGTCATGCGACTTTACAGTTGCACAAGTGTGAAAGGGGCCCAAAAGATACAATGTCTATACTTATCAGCGATGTTGTCAGAAACTTGGCAGGCTGCCTGGATTTTTTTTTCTTTAACAGCTATCAGCTTAGGCAGAGAACGGCTTAGAGATGCTGTTTAAAAGATAGTGAGGGGAAAGAAGGATCCGCTGCTGCTCACCAGGATGCGATTTCTGGTCGCCATGGTGACCTAGCGCCTGGGGGTTTGTCAAGCCCTGCTATAGTCCATATCAGAAATTCAAAGTATCTATCTACAGGTGATATCCCTACACACTGGAACAGGAAAATATAAGTTTTTTTTTTTTTTTTTGTATGCTGAAAGCTGTGGCTATACAATAAGATAACAAAGACTTAATATAGACGTGTTTTAGACAGTCATTAAGGAGTATTGGCCTTTCCTAGCCCCAATACGATGAAAATGGACACACAAGAGGAAACTACCTCAGAGGAAGCGTAACGAAAACACAGAAAATAGCCACAGGGTGGCAGCATAATAAAAAACAATTAAATTGGAGCTCCACCCAAAAGGGGAAACTCTGTTTGTTTGAACCCCCCCCCCTCCTCCACTGCCACATTTGGCACCTTTTTTTTGGGGGGGGGGGGTAGGTACCTGGTATTGACTATTGACAGGCACCTGCTCCCACTCCCAGCTCAGATCGCTGTGGCAAACTGAGCCAGAAGTTCAGCCCCCCTCTTTCCCTATATCACAGGTTCCAGAAGACTATGGGACCATTCAGAAGGCGCAGCATGATTCACGTATGTGCAGTAGGAAACGGGCTATGAAGCTGCAAGGCTTCCTATTTCCCATACGACAGATGCTGGCCCCTGTACCTGAAGCTGATTGAAGAATTGGCTCAGGTGAGGACATTGTGAGATCACTGAACAGGTAAGTGTCCTTATATTAAAAGTCAACAGCTACACAACTACAACTGCATTTTCTACATACTTCAGAAGCAGCACAGTTGTCACACCATCCCCTTGGTGCACAGGGACCAGTTACATATACATGGACATTGGGGAACCAATCAACTAGGACACTACAAAACTGCAGCTACAACATGTGAGCCTATAGTTACAAATTGATGCAAACAAGCAATGCATGGAATATAACTACACTAATACCTAGTTAAAGTGGTAGTAAACCGCTGCAGTAAAAAAACAACTTTCCCATGTAAGACAAATGCATAATGTGCTAGTATGCATCACATACCTTAAAACTAAGCACGTCCAGTGGTGCGCTGTCACCGCAGACAAGGCTTCCATCATCCCCCGGTCCTCCTTCGGGGTTCGGGCCTCCTATATGAGTGGCCCTCACCTATGAAACAGGCTCTGAAGGTCCGACATGGTATGCTGGACCTTCAGAGGGAATGTGCTGGTGACATCACCAGCTGCATGCAGTATGAATATCTCTTAAACAGTGCAGGTTTAGGAGACATCCACTATACCTAGAGGTAAGCCTTATTATAGACTTACCTGTAGGTACAAGTTGAAAAATTGGGTTTACTACCACTTTAAACAAAAACATTTGAAAGAGTACATTGCCATTAAAAGTTGCCTAAACCCATTTTAACAGCTAGAATAACATTTCCAAATTGAAGTTTAGACAAATATTGAGTGAATTACCCATCCAATCTCTTAAAATACACCCCTCCAGTCATAAGGACTCAGGTGTTGTTTCCTATGTGCTTGTGAGGTACCACTTAAATTGGTTGGCGAAAAAAAGGGGAGATGGTGCCCGTGAAAAATTGTTGTGAAATCTAAGCCTACATATGTCGCAGCCGCCTAGATGGTAGATCCCACTTAAACTCAAAAAATTGTATTATAAAGGTACTGGCGCTGACTAGGCTCGGTTAATTAAGTGCTAGTGAAACACACTGTGCCTGCAAATCATGTTCACCCTACACCAATCATAAACTTATATATGTTGATATAAACACAAATATAAAAATATATCACGTGTGTTACAATGTACCCTGATTTTTTCATCTGAATCACTGCACACAAATTATTAGGCATGCAAAACAAAAACAAGAATATCATGAAAAAATGTCCGTAAAGGTGTCCCCACACCACGTGCGTCCTTTTCTTGATGTATGTGAATAAACACTCCACCAGTGCTCATCCACAAAAAAGTGAGGGTGGTAACTCACCAGAAAATTCTGACCCCTTTTTACAGGAAGGTCAACACAAGCATATTCTGGAGACCTTCGATGTCCTGAGACCTCTCTCCTCTCCAAAATGGAAATGTAGATGTATTCTACAATAAGAATGACTCCACAGGAGACAAACAGGAAAGACTTATAGTGCAGTAGGTTTATTAAAAACTTGATAAAACATTAAAGGATAAAATATTCCACTCACATGTCTCTGTGCCAGGAATCCGGCACTAGTTGTGTTCAGCAGGACATAAACGAGTATGTACAGTGCTTGAGCCGGTCGCCCTGATGTCTTTAGGCAGTCTCACCGCCAATCACGTGCGCTCCAAGCCTCAATCTCATATAGTGTGGTAATAGGGAGTGGTGCAACTCGGAAGTGCTGCTGTGACCAAACGTCTCCGACGTACGTTTTCGTCGTATAAGGCGTCTTCCCGTAAATTGGTTGTAAATCCTCCATTTAGCCTTTACTGCATATTAATCTTCACATCAAATCCTACTAATCGGCTCTTGTGACATTGTACTCATAGTTACAGTATATTCACAATCCTTTCTGAAAGAATTAATGTCATTGGCGCCTGCACATTCCTTCCTTACAGAAACGGCACACTACGTGTGCCATTTCTGTATGCTCACTGTAACCAATGGCCCCCTTAGGGGTGGCTGGTAGTTGTGGTTCACCTGTCACTTTGCCCTCAATCACACATTTGTCCTTTCATCCGGAGTCATGGAACAGGTCGGTACTTTGTTTTTTTTGTTTTATTAGGGGATAAAACTTGGATGGGGTAGGGGTGATTGTGGGATGCCCAATTGATCAAAACACGGGAACGTCTATATACACCACAGTATATACACTTCTTCTCTCCAGCACAATGCTTGCTGACCGTTACAATCCTTTACTTCTCTCCTTGGTTCCTCTCTCCTGCACTCACTTAGTTCTCACAGGTGAGGCCTGAAAGGATATTTATCAGGCCTCCATTACATCTTCCTTCGGCCTAGCTAGCACATGGTGAGGACTGCTGCTCTGCTTGCAGGACCTATGGACCACCCATTACAGGCAAGGGCCACGGGCCCTCAGATTGTAAGCCCACATGCCCTCAAAGTGCAGCTGAGTACATTGGTGCTAGCTAGGGTTCGATGGACTACTGCTCCCAGCCCATCCTCTTTCAGGCCACCTCAGCCCTCGTGGCTGCTCCGGCCTGCTCCACTGCCCAGTGACCCTGCTTCCCTGACTGGCTCCTCTGACCTCCACAGACTGTCCACTCCCAGCCTGCACCAGTGCACTTTTTCAACTCCCAGGGTGGTCACTCACCAACAACAACACCGGTAGATCCTTTAAAGAGCCTTTACTGTTGCCTCTCTGTTGCTCTCCTGCTCCCTTGTGCTGCTCCAGGATCTCTCTCCACACCTGGCTGCACCCGAGCCACCAGGCCTCAGGGTCCCCCCCCAGACTAGGGGCTCCCAGGCGAGGCCTCAGCAACCTCTGCTACATCTTTACTCTTCCACCCAACACTCTCCTTCCCCCAGCTGGGCAGACCATAGTATTTAAGGAGGTCTGCCCCCTGCCAATCCAGGTTGGGGATTGGTCAGGGATTCTTAACATACCTCAGAAAGTTACACCTTTTCATCCGTCCCCTTTTTCCAGAGCCTTCTGGACCCAAAGGGGAGGAGTAACCAAGGGGTGTTCCTTTCTGCAGTCTCCAGCTCTCCCTGGGCCACTCCCCTGTCCAAATCAAAGCAACCAGGCCTGCACCTCTGTCAGGCCTGAATAAATTTGCCTCTCCTAGCAAAAATGCACTTCTACAAGCACCAACTCACTATGGGGGCGCTACATCAGCAGGGCCGGGATCATTTTGTTTCCCATGTAAACGGCACAGCACTGACGATTCGCGATGGTGTGCTATGCCTCTGCTTCCTGGTTCTCCCCTTATGCGACGCAATAAAATGCAGATCTCGGTTGCTGTAGTAACGGCGATCGAGATAGAGGCTTGGATAAGATGCAATTGCGCGGGATTTAGGCTGGGGAACAAATGAAGGGCGGAAATGACATCTGCAGAAGAAACATACAGCAAGAGTAAAGATGGAGCTGCTGAGACCCAGAAGAAGCTATAATTAATATAACTAAAAAAAAAAAAAGGTATTTTAAGGGCCGGTTCACAATGCTGCGATGTGGGAACCCTGCAAATCCACTGCAGTTTCCCGCATCGCATGTCTCCCAGTGGCAGTTCACACTGCGATATGCGAACTGCGGGGAGTGTCAACAGAAAGCTAATGACACCCCCAAATCAGTTTGCATAGCGCGCTGTGAACTGCAAACCCAGGCAGGAATCAGATCGCATGGGTGTGATCCGATTCTGCTGCTGCAGAAAAAAGGGTCCTGTGCGAGTTTGTTCTGAATGCAATGTGATTTTAGCCATACTATCTGCATGGCTGAGGCTGAGATTGCATCGCATGTGATTCACATTGCAGTGTGAACCGGCCCTCAAAGCGGATTATGAAGAGCTTTAACGGTGGAAAGCATTATCATTCATTGTTAGTAGATAATATTTAAAAATAAAAAAGGAAAAAAAAAACGGGGGTTTATTTCCTCTTTAACCGCTTCAATACTGGGCACTTTCACCGCCTTCCATCCCAGACCAGTTTTCAGCTTTCTGTGCTCTCGCACTTTGAATGAGAATTGCGCGGTCATGCTACGCTGTACCCAAATGAAATTCTTATCATTTTGTTCACACAAATAAAGCTTTCTTTCGGTGGTATTTAATAACCACTGCGTTTTTTTTATTTTTTTGCGAAAAAAGAACAAAAAATTTGAAAAAAACAATATTTTCTACTTTCTGTTTTAAAAGAAATTCAATAAAATCAAATGTTGTCATAAATGTATGCCAAAATGTATTCTGCTACATGTCTTTGGTAAAAAAAATCTGAAAAAGTGTATAATTGGTTTGGGTGACCACGGACAGATGTACGCAGATAATCATGTACAGATGTGCGCAGATGATCACACGGACATATGTGTGCAGATGATCATTGGGACAGATGATTTTACTGGGACATATGTGGGACAGGTGTTTTTATTGTGTGGGGTGGCAAGCGTGGGGACAATGGGGACATGTGTGGGATGATGGCACTGTGTGAGGACACTGGGACAGTGATCAGTGTGTAAACAGCTGTAAAAAAACAGCTCCTACACACTGATCACTGCTGGCTGCAGCAATCTGCTCTCACTCTCCTCACTGACAACTTCCATCTGAGGAGAAGGAGAGCCGATCGCCTAGAACCGGCTTTCTGTTTACATCACATGATGGATGATTGGACACAGCCATCATGTGATCAGGAGGGCTAATCACAGAGCCCTCATGCCGATCTGAGATGCGCCATGTCATGACATGAGCGCATCGGGATCGCGCTGCTGTGCGGGCATGTGCTGCACGATCCCACTCCTTCTGAAGGATGTTCAGAAGGAGGAAGCGCCCACCCGGCCGTATATATGCAATGGCCAAGTGGGAAGTGGTTAACCCCCTCAGTACTGGGCATGTAAACCCCCTTTCTGCCCAGGCCATTTTTCAGCTTTCGGCGCTATCACATCTTGAATGACAATTACTCAGTCATGCAACACTGTACCCATATGAAATTTGCATCCTTTTTTTCACACATTTAGAGCTTTTTCTTTTGGTGGTATATATTTAATCAATAGTGGGTTTTTGTGCTATAAATAAAAAAAAGACAGAAAATTTTGTGAAAAAATGCCTTTTTCTTTGTTTCTGTCATAAAATTTTGCAAATTAGTAATTTTTCTTCATAAATTTTGGCCAAAATTTATACTGCTACATATCTTTGGTAAAAATAACCCAAATCGGTGTATATTATTTGGTCCTTGTGAAAGTTATAGAGTCTACAAGCTATGGTGCCAGTCATTGAAAATTGATCCCACCTGATGTGCCGACGGCCTATCTAATTTCTTGAGACCCTAACAAGCCAGTAAAGTACAAATACCCCCCAAATGATCCCTTTTTGGAAAGTAGACATTCCAAGGTATTCAGTAAGTTGCATGGTGAGTTCTTTGAAGTTGTAATTTTTTCCCACAATTCTTTGAAAATGAAGATTATTATTATTTACAAAATTGTCATATTAACCACCTCAGGAGCGCCCACCGTCAAATGACGGCGGAGCGGACCTGCTATTAATGCGGGTGGACGTCATATGACGTCCTCCCTTTAAGCCGGGATTGCGCGCGATCGGGCGCACGCATCCCGGCTCTGTCAGTGTGTCCCCAGGACACGCCGCTTCACCGACAGGGGTGAACAGCCATTGGTTATGGCTGTTCACCACGTGATCGGCCGTGACGAAGTCACAGCTGATCACAAATGGCACGCCCGCCGTTCGAACGGCGCATGCGCGCGATCGGGAGCGCGCTGCACGTGCGCGTCGGTGGCGGCGTGTTCCTGGGGAACACTGCCTGTCACCGACACTAGTATCAGCCACCGGCCGGCGGCTGATACCTTGTGATCGGCTGTGATCTACTTCACAGCCACCGACTATGATCACAGCCACTGTCCGTCACAAGGGGTCCTTGTGCGGCGGTGGCTGCGCGTGCACGTCGCGCGAGGGCTAGCGCGCGTACGCGGCAAGCTTGCCGCCCGCACGGTAAACACTAGTCGACACTGAAGCAGTGCCGGCTAGTGCACCACTTGTCGGTATTGGTTACCGACAAGTGGGGACAGCCACTTCGCCGCACAGGACCCCTGTGTGACTGTCTCGGCCCTACGCACGCGGGCTAGCGCGCGTTAGGGCCGAATTTCCCTCCTGCAGTATACTGCAGGTGG
>BLSH010451448.1:71789-90154 GCA_018402905.1 Glandirana rugosa | reverse complement strand
TGATTAAATACCACCAAAAGAAAGCTATATTTGCGTGAAAAAAAGGACGCAAATTTCATATGGGTACCGTGTTGCATGACTGAGTAATTGTCATTCAAAGTGTGATAGCGCTGAAAGCTGAAAAATGGCCTGGACAGGAAGGGGGTTTTCGTGCCAGGTACTGATGTGGTTAACAAGTTATTTCTCACACACTGTATAGGCATACTTGCAACTACACCCCAAAACACATTCTGCTACTCCTCCTGAGTATGGTGATATCTAAGACTTTTTCACAGCCTAGCCACATACAGAGGCCCAACATGCAGGGAGCAGCGTCAGGTATTCTAGGGACATAAATTACACATCTAATGTCATGACGATCTATCACATTTTTGAAGGCCCTGGAGCACCAGGACAATGGAATTGTCCACAAAATGACCCCATTTTGGAAAGCAAACACCCCACCATATAATCTATAAGGCATAATGAGTCTAACGATTAATTTTTTTCCAGAAGTTTTTGGAAAATGTGGAAAAAAAATGAAATAAATTTTTTTTACACAAAGTTGTCAATTTATAAGATATTTCCAACACCTAGCAAAAATGACACCCCAAAATACATTCTGCTACTTCTCCTGAGTATGGTGATACAACATGTGTGAGACTTTTACACAGCCTGGCCACATAAAGAGGCCCAACATTGAACTAGCACCTTCAGGCGTTCTAGGAGAATAAACTACTCATCTCATTTCTCAACCACCTATTACACTTTTGAAGGTCCTGGAGCATCAGGACAATGGAATTGCCCACAAAATGACCCCATTTTGGAAAGCAAACACCCCAACGTATAATCTATGAGGCATAATAAATATTTTGAACTTGTCATTTTTTTTTTCACTAGTAGTTGGAAAATGTGGGAAAATAATGAAGACACATTTTTTTTTTTTTTTTTACACAAAGTTGTGCAAAATACATTCTGCTACTCCTCCTGAGTATGGCGATACCACATGTGTGAGACTTTTACAGGTGATGTTTACTGATAGGTGATGATGGTCACTGACAGGTGATTGGCACTGGTCACTGATGGGTGACTGGCGGTAGTCACTGATGGGTGATGGGTGTCTGGCGGTGGTCACTGATGGGTGACTGGCGGTGGTCACTGATGGGTGATGGTTGTCTGGCGGTGGTCACTGATGGGTGATGGGTGTCTGGCGGTGGTCACTGATGGGTGTCTGGCGGTGGTCACTGATGGGTGATTGGCGGTGGTCACTGATGGGTGACTGGCAGTGGTCACTGATGGGTGACACGCCACGGTCACTGATGGGTGACAGACCACGGTCAGTGATGGGTGACAGGTGCACTTTATGGGGGGCAGATGTGGTGACTGTTGGGTGACAGGTGCAATGGGGGGGGCAGGGGTGATGTGACAGATGCTTGGTGAAAAAAAAATGGGGTGGTTATGGTTTCCCCAAATTTATTTAGTAACTATATACAGTCAGGTCCATAAATATTGGGACATCAACACAATTCTTTACTTCATTACTTTTGGTCCCTTAAAAAGTAGGAGGCACATATACAAACTGTAATTCCTACACCGTTCACCTGACTTGATGAAAAATACCCTCAAATTAAAGCTGAAAGTCTGCAGTTAAAGCACATCTTGTTTGTTTCATTTCAAATCCATTGTGGTGATGTATAGAGCCAAAAACATTAGAATTGTGTCGATGTCCCAATATTTATGGACATGACTGTATTAATTGTCTATTCCTCTAATTCGTTAGCCTACTAAAACACTGATAACAGTAACGAAAATAAGGTTAGCTTATATATATATATATATAATCAATCACTCTGCTTTAATAAAGCAAAGATTACATTTATTATAATGAAAATAGACAGTAGGATATGGCTCTTCATTCATGACTTCTTATTACCAACACTCCACTGGGTCAACTTGTGAATTCCAACTATGGCAGATGGCTTTCTTTACCATGTTGTGATTAGACCACTCCAACTCCGGCCTGCCATATCAAGTAGTCAGTGACACTCCAGAACTTTGATATTAAACCATGTTGCCTTCCAACATATGCCGTTATGGGCCTAAAGGGCACATACCACCCTTCTTCAGAGACAGCCTCTGTGGAAAAGTCCATACATGTCTTCACATGTTGTGCTTCCCAACATGTGCCGCTTTGCCTGAAGGGCACACACCTCCCTTCCTCTGAAACAGCTCCTATGGCACAGTCCATAAATGTCTTAGCATAGGTTTCCCAACATGTGCCGCTTTGCCTCTGGGGGATAAACCTACCACCATTCTTCAGCAACAGCATCCATGGCACCATTCTGTATTTTCTCCTTCCTGGTCTCTTCATGATGGGGTGCAATATAGGCAAGGGGTGTACATTCAATCACCATTCACCAACACACACTCAGAGCCACGTTTCAACCAGCTTCCAGATGCAGAATCTCGAGGAGGGCCTTATTCACCCATATTACTAAGCTAATACCTGTATATCAAATTATACTATCACACAAATCAACCCATTACCATAATATATATATGTACATTCGACCCACCACCTTAAGCATAACCACCCCAACCTCCTATAACCCTTCATTGTGTATACGGGGCGGGATTAGGCAGACTTGCTCGATATGGCCTTTCCTACCGCAATTCTGGCATATATGCGGTGCTCTGTGACTCTGAATTGGCAGTAAAGCCTCCAACTTGTACGCAGAGATCTTACTGTCAATTCGTCCCTCAATTTGCATAGATACATGCAAAACTTTTATAAAAATGTTGGATCATACATGTTTAAACTTGAAACAATGACCAAGACCACAAAATTCCATTCCTGTGTCTGGATTTCAGAGACAATGCCCAGGGTATACCATGCACCTCTAGCTATGGTTAGGTTCAAGGAACACCCTAGTTCCATGACTAACATTACATTGGTATTCTTTAGGAAAAAGAAACAAACTTGTCTATGTTCCAAATAATACCCAGGTGCTTCCTTCCCAGCAATGATCTCCCCATCCAAAACACAGACTGAAACATTTCCCAAAGGGGTACTGATCTGGCATACACAGGACGTCATGGTCATGCCTCCGACAGAGGTAAATATCAACCTGCCTCCAGCTTCCCTCCACTCTGACCACCGGTGGGTAACTTAGCCTCAAATGCAACAAGGTATTATCCCCAGTCACTAAGCCCATTGATACCACAAAATATACAGACCGAGTCTGCACTTCTGTATCTGGGATCAACGAGGAAGCCGAACACCTTTCATAATCCAAACTAGCGCAGCCCATTCAGGTATTAGACCACTACTTTGGATTATTGTAAACAATGTGTTTTGGCAGCATCTTACTGAGCTCTGAAGCTAACTCATACGGCCACTGTCCCTTATATAGAGACTGCACAATCAGCTTGATGTTGGTTGATAATTCCGCACTATCTGCACTATCTGCTTACATTTATGGTTGATAATTCCGCCTGCCCCTGCGTGCACGCCACAGGCCATGAAACATTCTTGCCTTGTTCCACCACACTCTCTACCAACCTCTCCAAATGATAAAATCTTGGGTCACTTTAACCTGGGGCATTCAATTGAATGTTATTAAGGATGTCAATAATCTCGCCCAGCTTACTGTCTGCCACTACGGCTGAGAGTTTGTTCCTCAGGATACTGACATTCACTTCATTAATAACACCAGTCCCTGCTCCTCTTCCACCCAATATAGTGCTGAACACATCTCTCCTCTTTAGGTTGCTCCTCAGAAATAAGCAGCCTGAATGAACATCATTCTGTGTCCACACCCCACTGGGAGCAAGCCACTGGTACAATGACCGCACTTGATTCAGTGTATATTCAGCACATATAGGGTAATAGATTTTATCAACCACTGTGATGTTGAAGTGCCATGTGGTGAAGGCATACTGCAAACTGGTAGCCAGCATATGAGAAGAGCCTAGAACCATTAGTAGCAGGTCCCCTCTTTCCAAAGGAGCATGTTTTTGTGAGTAGATATGGGCATCACCTGTGCAGGGTTCCGTCTGCTCAGGTGAGACATCAACCAAGTGTATCTCCCTAAGTCCAGTTCTGGCGCCCCACATGTCCTGTAACCAATACCTTCTCTATAGGACTGCTAAAATTGAGACACCACCCATACATAAATTCTCACCCCATTGATGTGTCATCTGGAGCTCTCCAGTCTGACTGACAGATACCTAAGTGTCAGCCTCCTGGGTACCTGCATCATGCTACTGCAGTTATGCCAATGCCTATGTCACACATCAAAAACATATTTCCTTACACTGAATTCTTCACCAAAAAAAAAACATATTTTTCATTTCTTGTTTTGCAGAATTGGATTGGTTATATTCTTTCTCTAACCTCCAACCCATTGCGCTTGTATTCACATTATGTTTGCACTCATAAATGACATGAGAGATTCCGGCAAAATGTTCCATAAGTCTTGTTGATGGGCACAGTCTTTCAGATGCAGCATTAGTACTAAATTGTCCATAAGAAAAGGAAACCTTGTATTGCGAATATTAATCGGAATCTTTGTTTGTCCCTTCTCCCCTGACTATTTGTCATAACAACTTTGTGATATGGCATGGCACAGACCAACTGCCAACCAGATGAACATCTTTCATCCATGTTCCAGAGATCTCTCCAATCTTTTGCTCCACCAGGACTCTGGAAGTGAAAAACAAGGGCAGAATCAAATTCTTATCCGCAATATCTATTCACTTGCATTTTTCTTACAGAACCTCCCTTGGAACCCAGGAACTCAGTTTTCCTGGCTTCTGCAACTCTAAACAAACTTTTAAAAACAGCCAATGACTTCTTTAGGCTGAACCCACTCTAGCCTGGATTCCCATGATAAGGAAAAAACAAAAATGAATGCTGTTTTCCAACGGTTCTCATTTTAAGCGTACAAAACAAAACTAAAACCTACACACTAACTCCCCTTTCATGTGGATAAAACCTAAACCTTTTGGAACTTTTCCACCTGAATGAAAATAAAAACAAAAAGCCCTAAAAAAAACTCCAGAGGCTACTGTGGCTTTCTGCCAACTCCTGCCTTAAGCAAACTGTATTCAGTTGCTAATTTAGGGCCTATTCAATGACCCCCCTTTCAGGTGGACTAAACCTAACAATTTGGAATTTTTCCACCTGAACAAAACAAAAAACTAAAAATCAAAATAAATGAACAAAAACTAAAAAATCTACAAATAAATCAATTTAAAAAAAAAACAAATACGAATAAAAAAAAAAATAGTAAGAGGAAAAAAAAAACAAATAGGAAGGCAACAAAACAAATACTAATAAATTTAAAAATAATAAAAAAAATCCAGAGGCTTGCCCTTGAAAATACTAAAAAAAATACATCAAGGACCTCCATAATATTCCAAAAATTTAAAGCCAAAGCAGAAGACTCACATCTAAACCTTATTCGTCGCCAAGCAACGTTACCTGAAAATTCTTACCATCAATGAAATTCACTAAGGGCCGCTAACAAAGGATTTGTTTCCCCCAGTGCTATACCCATGTGAACATGCGGCTGCCTCCATTTTGAATCTATTCAGCTGCTCCAAATACAAATGTCTTTCCTGTCTTAACTAACTATTTTCAGTTTGTAGTCTCAGAATCTGGGTTTTAAAGGGGACACGGGTTTGATAGTTATGGCCTCTATGCCTTGGATTGCTACCCCATCTGGCGGAGTACACTTTATAACGCCTCGGTGTAGTTTTAAAGGTACTGAGATTTCCTTTGCATATTATTGTTATTAGTCACCAAACCCACTTTTTACAAGTGAAGCACTTGAGAGCTGGTCTCCCTGCATAGGCCCATCTATAAGTACATGGTGATGGAGACCCACGTTGGTGCAAAACATTGCTATGTTTGGAATCAATCGACTTCACACCGTCACTGTTTGAGGAGTAATCGCTAACCATGGACTCATCCGAAGTCTCCACTGTTACATTGCTACTGTCCACAAAAAGATCAGGCGCATTTCCATTTCAACACCTGAATCAATTTCAGGAGCAGTTACAGCACTTTTGTCTAAATACTCCTCCTCCACATTACCAACATTGATTCCAGCCAAGCAACATTATTTGCATCAACAAGAGCATCCGGTTTCCCTAATTGTTGTTCTTTCTGTGTTAAACATTGAGCCCGTTCAGCATTGGCATATTTGTAAGTTAATTCCCTTATGGTTGTCTGAGCTTCCTGTAGCTCCATTCTAAGCATTGTTATAATATGATCATTCTCTGCCTCTCTTTGATTTAAATAGGCAATACAACTTTCTCTTTGTTTACACGTTACCTGCAATTCACTCATTTTTTGTTCTGATATACACTTCTCATTAATTAACTGTTCAATCTGATCACAAACATTTGCATCTGCCTTTGCAGCTAATATGTTTTTACTCACGCTTTCTATTGTGCTCCATAACAGTGTGCGTTCTTTACACCATTGCAGTTCTTTTTGTTCCACAACTTGTTTCATTTTTAATAGTATGCATATAACATTCGCTCTTCCAACCTTTTTTAGATGATTTATATTTCAAATCCTGGTTCTGAATCTCACATTGTTTTAATAAATCATTAAATTGGTGAGTCAATGTATTTTCTGACAAGGTCTTAAACTTAGCAGAACCGTGCTTTTCAATGAATATTCCGATGCTCTCCATTGATATGTTAATTACTTTCACACTTAAGCTTGTTTGACCAGTTTGCACACAGTTGCAGATACACAAAACAAAGCATACACACACAGAGACAAAGTTTAAAAACCCATAGGGACTCCCTACTACCGTCTGTACCCCGACACCTCAGATTCTAGGTCACCTTCGTCCTCTTTTAGGGCCTGAAATCTTTTTCACTTTCCCATGGGTACAAAAAATATAATCTATATTTCTCCCGCTTTCTCCTCAAAGACGTATGGATTCTCCTATAAATCTGCAGGATACCTCAGTTAACCAAGGGTGATCAACCCTTTCTCGCTTGCCGAATTGCACAGCGAACAGGCCTAACAAATTTGCATTAACAATACAACAAACTTTAACACGTACAATACACATATACTAGCCAAAAAATCTCCCCAGATCTGCGCGTCCGCTCACTGATGAAATGTTTTCACAGAACGTTTAAGATCACTCCAGCAGGCTTCAGAATTCACGAACCAGTGCAAATGTCCACTGCAGAGAGATACATTCAGTTCTGACTGCTCTTGTAGAGTTGAAGACTCCTTAGCTTAGAGGAACTCAAGACAAAAAATATATTAGGGTTATTGATTCTGTGTAGAACTTCTTTCCACACTCCTGAGGGTGCCAAATGAAGTATCTACACTCCTGCTTCTGGGGTGCCAAATTAAATAAAAATGGGGTGGTTATGGTTTCCTCAAATGTATTTTGTAACTATATATTAATTGTCTATTGCTCTAATTCGTTAGCCTACTTAAACACTGATAACAGTAACGATAATAAGGTTAGTTTTTATATATATATATATTTTCAATCACTCTGCTTTAATAAAGCAAGAATTACATTTATAATAATGAGGCTAGAGATTCTAACATCAAAATACTAAAAGAAAATATTATAGAGCCTATAACATAAATAATATAAGGTGATACTTAAGCTGTCCTCGAACTGTTGTTCTGGCTGGCCTGATGGATCGAATATGGAAGAGAGAGAAGAGAATCTCCCAGCATGAAACACAGGCTTTCAAACCCATTCATGCATCATCCACACACACACGTGCCCAGCGCCAGCCTACTTCTGCATTCTGTCCAATGGTAGCAGACTTTCTTTCCTTGAATCTGTCTCTAGGATGCAGGCCTGGGTTGTCCACTAGAGGCAGTATATGTCCATGTATCACTCATATCTGACCCCGTTATCTTGCAGGGCCAGGTGTTCTTTTTGATGTCAGGTAATCAGGAAATGTTAATTTGCACCACCCCAGGAGATCTCACCTGGCTCTCTCTACCCCTACACCTCACCGCAGGAGGCGTATGGATACTTCCTGGTAGGATTCATGACTTCTTATTACCAGCACCCCACTGGGTCAACTTGCGAATTCCAACTATGCCAGATGGCTTTCTTTACCACGCAGTGATTAGACCACTTATAAACTCCAACTCCAGCCTGCCATATCGAGTGCTAAGTGACACTCCAGAACTATGATATTAAACCATGTTGCCATCCAACACTTGGTGTTTTACACAGATCAGCAACTCACTGATCCTAGCTCCTCTCTCCAGAAACTGTGTGAAGAGAGAAGTGCTGGTAACAGCAAGTTACCGCTGTGTTTACATTACATGTGATCGGCGGTGAGTAGATCACAGCCGATCACATACAACAGCTGCCAGCTTTACTGGTGTCAGTGACAGGCAGTGTTCCCTGGAAACACACCGACATGCATGTGCAGCGCGCATGCACCGTGCCAATGGGGGGGAAGTACCATTTGTGATCAGGCCAATCACATGTAAACAGCCATGGCCAATGGCTGTTTACCCCCTTCGGTGACGAGCTGTGTCCTGGGGACACGCTGCCGCCGACAGCGCCGGGATGCACGCACCCGATTGTGTGCATGCCCGGCTTTAAGGGCTGACGTCATATAACGTCAGCCCTTCATTTGACAGCGGGCAGGCGGCAAGTGGTTAAAATGGTTGTTAAACCTGTTGCACCACTTGTACCTACAGGTAGGTCTATAATAAGGCATTGCACCGTTTAGAATATATTCACTATATACGCTGCAGCTGATGTCATCGGCACATGTGCACTGAAGAAACGGACTGGTGGCTCCCGGAGTGATGTCATCGTCGCTACAGCCAATCACAGCGCCGCACAGCGTTGCCAACCTCCCGCAGCATTTTTTACTGGTAAAACATGGAAAATTTACTGGCGGAGCACAACCTGGAAAATAACAGAACTGTTAAAAACTAAGACAATTGATATTTAAACAAAACATGGAAACACTGACAATACCCATATCAAGTAATTTGCCTGGCTTACACTTCAAAAGTCAGAACAGCATGAAAAATGATCAGCCCCTGATATTTAGTTTGTAAAAATCACTGATTTTTACAAACTGGCAGTAAATTTACTGGTGGTCGGCAACTCTGGCGCCCCAGCCCACAAACTCTGAAAAAGCTCTGGGAAACATGGCGGCCGTGACAGCAGTGTGCGGGCATACCTCCCAACATTTTGAGATGGGAATGAGGGATACCTACCAGCAAACATATTTAGGCATGGGACACGCCCCCCTTAAAGGTGAATTAACAAAACAAATGGTTAATTAAATCCACAAGGGCTTTTTTTAACCACTATTATTCCTTTATATTGGATTTTAAAATTTACAAATGCAACAATTTAGAAATTGGATGAAAAGTTTAGCACTGGGAAACACCTTTTGAAAGATAAATAGCGCATTTTATATACAATATAGATCAGACCAAATTGAGGAGGAATGAAGGACTTTGCTCCAAATCAAGGAAAGTCCCTCAAAATCTGGGACAGTTGGGAGCTTTGGCTGAGGTAGGGTTGCCACCTCATACCTTTAAACCTGAACACATATGAATTACACAGGTTCTGTGGCTAATTTAATGCAGATAAGGCACCCTGTGAGTTTAATTACCACCTTAATCAGCCACCGACCCTGTGTAATTCATATGTGTTCGGTTTTAAGGCTACTTTCACACTGGAGGGTTTTACAGACGCTATTTAGCTAAAAATAGCGTTACAAAAAGTCCTGCAAGCACCATCTTTGGGGCGGTGAGGGGAGCGGTAATATACCGCTTCTCTATCGCCCCTGCCATTGAAATGCATGGCAAGCGCTGCCGAAACGGCAGCACACCGCCTCGGTAGCGCTGACACTTTTAACCCCTTGTGGGGGGTTAAAAGTGCGGCGCTCCCGCCCGCATAGCGGAGCCATATCGCTGGTAAAACTCCGCTAAAACTAGCGGGGTTTTACCGAGAGCGCCGCTCAGTGTGAAAGCAGCCTAAAGGGATGAGGTGGCAACGGCATCATTCTCAGGTATTTCATAATGAGCTAGTATTCCATGCATACTAGCTCATTATGCCTTTGTCTTGCAGGTTTACAACCTCAACCCTATTAAGTGCTGCATGTGGGTAATATTTTCTTTCCTTATCGCATATGTATGTCATTTCCTGCTTATTCTCGTACAACGCATAGAAACAGCAGAGTATTATAGGAAGATAAATAGATGAGAGCGTGTTATAGTTGAAGGCGCGCACAGCTGGTGAGGGAGACGGGTTATTGAGAGGCGCAGCACGGTATCTAGCAAGTCGTGCACCGTGTAGGAATATACAGGCGGGAACGAATCACACGGGGCCTTACTTCCATCCAATGAGGCCGGCCCTTGCTCAGCTGGTTGCCTGGTGCAGGTCACGTGCCGTTGCGATATGGTTGCGATGGCTATAGGCTCCTCCTCTTCCCTGTTACCGTGGAGCTGCGTCTAAATATACGACTGAAAGCTGCTTGCGACACTGCATTTTACGGAGGCACCGGAATATCGGAGGGTCTGGTGGCTGCTGCCCGTTATCTACGAACTGAGGGGACCAACTAACGGAGAGCAACAGGGTAGGACGGGTGTGCGGCCCACATGACAGATGTCAGTCAGGGGTGACAGGGGGCGGGGGTGCCTGTCATTCATCTGCTCTTACAACTGTAAACAAATGTTTGCTTGGTACATTAGAATGGACCTTTAAATGGGTTGTAACATTATATACTTTCTGTCTATAGATTCCTAGGACACATCCACTTTATTAGGATTTGCTTCACTTTATAGTTTTCCAGAATTGTTTAGGCTTTCTATCTGTTTAGAGTTTCCTATGATTGATCATGTTTTTAGGCTTTTTTATCCATGTTTTTTTTTTTTGTTTTTTTAGGATTGATCCAGAATTTTAGAATGTGTATTCTAAATCCAAACCTCTTTGTAGCACTAGTGTAATCGTTATGTGTGATATGAAATCTGAGGCTTTGCCAACTCCTAAGATGAGAGGGTTATTGTTTTAAAATCCATGCAGAAGTGCAGCTATAGCAACCAGTTGTGGGAAGTAAACAGCATGTTGCTGAGGTCACCGCTCAGCTGTCTAGGTGGACAGAGTTTGCAATTACGTAAAGTCTATGAATGGACAACTTTTTATAAAGCATTGGATATAGAAACCCCTGCCAGTTTATTTATTTGTGTTTTTATATATACACAGTGGGGAAAATAATTCTTTCATCCCCTGCAGATTTTGTAAGTTTGCACACTTATCAAGAAATGAAGAGTCTATCATTTTTATCATAGGTGTATTTTAACCACTTCAGCCCCGGAAGGACTTCCCCCTTTAGGACCAGAGCCCTTTTTGCGATTCGGCGCTGCGTCGCTTTAACTGACAATTGCGCGGTCGTGCGACGTTGTACCCAAACGAAATTTGCGTCCTTTTTTTCCCACAAATAGAGCTTTCTTTTGGTGGTATTTGATCACCGCTGCGTCATTTCTGATCGCCGCTATAAACAAAAGAAGAGCGACAATTTTGCAAAAAAAAAAAAACAAATTTCTTACTTTTTGCTAAAATACAATTCCAAAAAAAAATATAAAAAAACATTTTTTTACATCGGTTTTGGCCGATTTATATTCTTCCTCATATTTGTGATAAAAAAAATCGCAATCTGCGTTTATTGATTGGTTTGCGCAAAAGTGGTCGCGTTTACGGATGATGAGAATTAATTTCTGGGGTTTTTATTTTTTTTTTATTTTTTACTAGTAATGGCGGCGATCTGCGATTTTTAGCGGTACTGCGATATTGCAGCGGACATGTCGGAACATTTTGACACTTTTTTGGGACCATTGGCATTTATACAGCGATCAGTGCTATAAAAATGCTCTGATTACTGTGTAAATGCCATTGGCAGTGAAGGGGTTAACCTGCAGGGGGCGCTCTAAGGGTTAACAGTGTTCCCTGGGTGTGTTCTAACTGTATTTGGGCTGCCCTAACAGAGGAAGGGAAGTGATCACAGCTTCCACATAGAGGAAGGCTGTGCTCACAGCCCTTCCCCCCTCACCGAACGGAGGTCCGTGTTTACTTACACGGACCTCCGTTCATTCACTCCGGGGGGGGCATCGCGGGTGGCCGGCGGAGATCGAATCCACCGCACCCACTACCTGGCCCTCCCCGGACACAGTGAGCATGCGGGCGCGGCTCCGGCGGTGCGCGCGCTCACTGTGCGCAATCTCGCAGCCGCCGTCATATGAGGAGCAGAGGAGCCAGCGGTCGGCAAGCGGTTAAATGATCCAGACAGAATATCAACCAAACATCCAGAAGAAACACATGATACAAATTAGAGCTGCACAATTCTGGCCAAAAAGAGAATCATGATTTTTTTGCTTAGAATAAAGATCAAAATCCTTGCAGTGTAAGGCCCCTTTCACACGGGCGGATCGTTCGGGTTCGCCTGTCAGTTTTTTCCAAAAAATTGCATTTTGAAAGACCACTGCGCAAATACCGTGTGACATAAAATATTGCAACCATTATATCGATCGATAGATAGATAGATATAGATAATGTTTGGGGGTTCTAAGTAGTTTTCTAGCAAAGAAATAATGATTTTAACTTGAAATTGAAAGTGCCAGAAAAAGGTTTGGTCTTTAAAGCGGAGTTCCGCCCACGTAATTTTTTTTTTTTTTTGCTGGCATCCACCTAGTTAGTATTCATTACACAAATAAACTAATTGATAACTTTAAATCCGGGTAGTCTTCCTATTTATTTTGTACTTACATTGCTGATTTTTTCTTTACTGGGAGTTCCCATCTTAGCTGTGGGCATGTGACGCCCACTCGCACCCTCCTCGAGTCTCTACCTGGAAAAAGGTGCATGCTGGGTAATCAGCATGCACCTCTCGAGTGTATGTCTCGTTGCCATAACAATGGGCAGTGACAGAGGA
Source organism: Glandirana rugosa (assembly GCA_018402905.1). Lineage (NCBI taxonomy): Eukaryota > Metazoa > Chordata > Amphibia > Anura > Ranidae > Glandirana > Glandirana rugosa. The sequence goes on along the minus strand of BLSH010451448.1, from coordinate 77,206 downwards.
AGGTCCCGCCTTGTTATTATGGCAACATAGATAACATATCTCTCCCCCACAAAATCGCACCATTTCCTGTCTGGAAATAACATGATTTTGCAGCTCAGGGATGCCCACTGACTCATGGGAAATGATGACTCACATCTCCCATGAGCCCAGGCGAGGCAGGAAGTGGTGCCACGGATCAGGAAGTGGAAGATTACAGGGACCACATCGAAACGGGGCATTTAGGGTGAGTATTATTTTTTTTTTTTACAAAGGTGATTCATCATGCATGGAAGATTTGAAATATATAAAGATGTATTTGTGGGTGGAACTCCACTTTAAGAGGTTAAACTGACCTCATTTTAAGGCCTCATACACACGGACATTTCTAAAAAAATAAACAAAACGTCGGGCCCGACGTCAAGGAAAAAAAGTCGGCGTTTTTCGGCGTTATGCATCAGCATTTTTGAGCGTTAGTGAGCGTCGGCGTCAATAGGCGTTTTTTAAAAAAAATCATCCCTCTGCTATTTTTCAACCTAACAACGTTGGCGTCAAACGCCGGAAAACTACGGTATAATAGGTGGCGTTTGTTGGCATATTGTGGCGTCGGCGTCAAAAAATGCCAAAACTTTACAGCCTCAGAACGCGATGGCTGTGGGTTCTAGTTTCAGCTCACTAACGCCGACGTCATCTACAGCTCAAAAACGCCGACGTTTTTATGGGGCCATTGACTAACATGGAGAGCTGCAAAAAACACCAGAAAACGCCGGCGTCAAAAAACGTCCTTGTGTATGAGGCCTAAAGATGGAAGTTCATTCCTTTGATCTTGAGGAAAACTTTGCAATGTTTATGGTTAACACTGAGGAATGTTTTGAAACTTGGCAGAGTGCCCGGAATGGCTCTGCACTTGTCACATAGAATCGAGGAAGTGTTGGATTGAGATTATCAGGGGAGTTAAATCGAAATCGTGATCTTTTAAGGATTATTCGTGCAGCTCTAATACAAATATTATAATTAGAGTTGCAGTTCAGTGAGTAAAATAAGTATTTGATCCCCGACCAACAATAATTCTTGCTCCCACAGAATGGCTACAGTATGTGCTCATGTGATACACCGGTTAGTCCTGTCAATTTAAGGGGCCGGTTCACACTGCTCCGATCTCAGAGATCGGACGTGATTCACGCCGCACTGCAGTGTGAGTCATATGCGATCTCTGTGCAATGCAAATTCAGCCATATAGATTGTATGGCTGAGTTCGCATTGCAATCTGAGCAAAATTGCACAGGGCTCTTTTTTTCCACAGGGTCAGAATCGGATCGCATGGGTGTTCACACCATATGATCCAATTCGTGTGCGAGTTTGCAGTTTGCACTGCGATATGAGAACTGATTTGGGGGTGTCATTCACTTTCTATTGACACTCCCAATAGTTTGCATAGTGCAGTGTGAACTGCCATCGGGAGACATGCGATGCGGGAACCCACAGTGGATTCGCAGTGTGAACCCGCCCTAAAGTGATTATAAAGTTTTCTTCTCTCAATACTCACCTCCTCCATGCAGTTGGATTTGCACAGAGCAGCCCGGATCCTCCACTTCTTGGGTCCCTCCTCTGTGTTCCATGCCCCCACAGCAGGCAGTTTGCTATGGGGGCACCCAAGCCGAGTCACATCCCCATCTCTCTCCTGATTAGCTAGCTGACTTTGATTGACAGCAGCAGCAGCCAAAGGCTGTGTCTCAGCCAATCAGGAGGGGGAAGCTCGGACACCGTCGACACTTGTGGACATCACTGGACAGAGAGGGACCTCAGGTAAGTGTGAGGGGGCTGCTACACACAGAAGGCTTTTTATCTTAATGCATAGAATGCATTAAGATAAAAAACCTTCTGACTTTACAATCCCTTAAGAAGGTGCTCCTAACAACAAATTGTTATGTGTATAAAAGACACCTGTTCACAGAATCTTTCTTCCATTGAAACCCACCATCATGGGCAAGGCCAAAGAGCTGTCAAAGGATGTGAGGGACAAGATTGTAGACCTGCACAAGGCTGGAATGGGCTACAAGACCATGAGCAAAAAGCTTGGTGAGAAGGAGACAACTGTTGGAGCGATTATTTGCAAATGGAAGAAATACAAAATAACCATCAATCACCCTCAGTCTGGAGCTCCATGCAAGATTTTGCCTCGTGAGGTAAATTTTGATCATGAGAAAAGTGAGGGATCATCCCAGAACTACACGGAAGGAGCTTGCTTCAAGGCAGTTGGGACCGCAGTCACCAAACAAACCATTGGTAACACAATACGCCGCCATGGTTTGAAATCCTGCTGTGGCGGCAAGGTCCCCCTCCTCAGGAAGGCACATGTACAGGCCTGTCTGAAGACTGTCGAAGAACCTCTAAATCAGGCCTCGACAAACCCCGGGCGCCAGGTCGCCATGGCGACCAGAAATCGCGTCCTGGCGAGTGACTGCCGTTCCTGCTCTCCCCATGTTAAAACAGAGTGTCAGATTCAGCGAGAGCGAGAGTTCTCTGCTTCATCTAACAGCTGTTAAACTTGGGGCTGCCCAGGATATTTGTTACTTTTCTTCATTCCAAGTAGAAACAAACAATGTATCTTCTTCTTTCAAAGCAATGATCTCCGGGCTATCAGGAAAGTTTAACCATTTAAAGACTAAACCCTCTCTCACATTAGTGGCTTACAATTAAATATCCAGTGTTTTCTGCTAGAAAATGACTTGGAACCCCCAAACATTATATATTATTTTTTAGCAGAGACCCTAGAGAATAAAATGGCGGTTGCTGCAATATTTTATGTCACATGGTATTTGCGCAGCGGTCTTTCAAGCGCAATTTTTTGGAAAAAAATACACTTTTAATGAATAAAAAAAAAATAAACAGTAAAGTTAGCCCATTATTTTTTTGTATAATATGAAAGATGTCACACCGCGAGAAACGTGACCTTTATTCTAAGCAACAAACTTGTGATAAAGCCCTGTGTACCATCAACAATTACCACTCTCTGTGCAGCTGGGCTCCAGTATTTCATGGTGACCGGAAACCCACCAGAGCAATGAAAAGTCACTGTGGGGGACACATGTAGGCGGGAAGTGGCTGCAAAGAGGCAGCAGAAGATCAGCAGCGCTGGAATACTTTTCACCTTTTTTTTTTGTGTTTTATTTACAATGTCACTAAGGCTTTGTTTAGATGTGCAAGTTGGGTGGTAATAATGTGCAGTAGAGATGTTTTTGCCACCCTCAAGCTCCATTAGGCAGGAGATGAGGGCGTTTCACATGCCGCAGTCATGATGCATTCAGCATAATAAGGAGTTTCCCCCATAAGATTTTTTAGGGTCACTCTTTCTGGCCAGCCTATAACCCTGATGTAACGGTGGAGTTATTGACTGGCTGCTCTGCTGCGAGTAAGTTAGGGTCAGGGGCGCAAATTACTTGTCTTACCTCTGGCGCTGACAACCCCCCACTACGCTATAAAAAACTGGCTCCTAACTTTTTTAGCCGGCTCCTAGATTCAAGGCAAATTTGTCAAGCCCTGCTCTAAATGATTCAGAGAAGTATTGGGAGAAAGTGCCGTTGTCAGATGAGACCAAAATTGAGCTCTTTGGCATTAACTCGATTCGTCGTGTTTGGAGGAAGAAAAATGCTGACTATGACCCTTCCTACAGTCAAGCACAGAGGTGAAAACATTATGCTTTGGGGCTGTTTCTCTACTAAAGGTACAGACCAACTTTGCTGCATTGAGGGGCCAATGGACAGGGCCATGTATTGTAAAATCTTGGATGAGAACCTTTCCTCAGCCAGAACACTGGAGATGGGTCATGGATGTGTATTCCAGCGTGACAATGACCCCAAAACATACCGCCAAGGCAACAAAGGAGTGGCTCAAGAAGATGCACATTAAGATCATAAAGTGGCCTAGCCAGTCTCCAGACCTTAATCCTATAGAACATTTACGAAGGGAGCTGAAATTTCGAGTTGCCAAGCGACAGCCAAGGAACTTTAAAGTGGATGTAAACCCAAAAAAAAAAATGTAATGAAAACTTCTACCTGGTACTGTCAATTCATCTGTGCCCAGTCTTGCCACGAAGAGTTAATTGAGCTCTGAGCAATCCTCTTGCCTTTTTTTACTAGGCTAAAAACCGACACACAGAGAAATATGTGCCACCACATCCCCCACTGCCGTGGTTGACATCTGATTTCTTTCTCTCATGCACCAGCAAGAGAGCAGAGGGTGTGAGTCTATGATTCCAGCTTTACATCCCTCCTCCTTTTTCTTCCCAAGCTCTATCAGGTTTGGTGTGAGATCAAAGCTACAGGCCATTAATCCTTAACCGGCGCTGAGTAGATGTGACATGCACAAATTGAATGGGGGCCGTGAGCGCGCTCTGCTAGTGCTGTGCATGCAGTAAGGGCTGATCTGCGTGCACTTTTCATTGTCAAGGCACAAGCATCGGCCTCGAGGCACTGCCTGGTGAGGGGGAGTGTAGAGGTGGGCAGGGAGTCGTGCGACATCACGACTCCGCCCCAAGCGCTGTCAAAGAGACCCCCCCACTGACTCCAATGTTTTACCAGGCTCCTACAGCTGAAGGGATTGAGATTGCAAGGGTAAGGACACATGCATCATGTTTATACATATAGATAATACTGGAAATACTGCGCCTTTAGTTTATATGGGGCGATCTGTGGATTTGCATCCACTTTAACCACTTCAGCACTGGAAGGATTTCACACTTTAGGACCAGAGCACTTTTTGCAATTCGGCACTGCGTCGCTTTAACTGACAGTTACGTGGCCCTGCGACATTGTACCCAAACGAAATTTGCGTCCTTTTTTTTCCAAAAATAGAGCTTTCTTTTGGTGGTATTTGATCACCGCTGCGTCATTTCTGATCGCCGCTATAAACAAAAGAAGAACGACAATTTTGCAAAAAAAAAAACAAATTTCTTACTTTTTGCTAAAATACAAATCCAAAAAAAAAATATAAAAAAACATTTTTTTCAACGGTTTTGGCCGATTTATATTCTTCCTCATATTTGTGATAAAAAAAAATCGCAATTGGCGTTTATTGATTGGTTTGCGCAAAAGTTGCCACGTTTACGGATGATGAGAATTAATTTATGGGGTTTTTATTTTTTTTTTGTTTTACTAGTAATGGCAGCGATCTGCGATTTTTAGCGGTACTGCGATATTGCGGCACACGTTGGACCATTTTGACACTTTTTTGGGACCATTGGCATTTTATACAGCGATCAGTGCTATAAAAATGCACTGATTACTGTGTAAATGCCATTGGCAGTGAAGGGGTTAACCTGCAAAAAAATATAAAAAAAAAACCTAAACATAAAATCGTTTTTCATTCTTTAAACAAAAAAAAAAACGTTTTAACAGCAAGAAGAAAACAAATATCGCCGCTAGTCTTTACTGCGTCGCCAC
>BLSH010451448.1:24593-39520 GCA_018402905.1 Glandirana rugosa | reverse complement strand
TTTTTTTTTTTTTTTTTTTTTTTTTTTTTTTTTTTTTTTCGGGTTCGCAAATTTGTGTAAAATATACTATGTGGCCTTCACAGTGACAAGGTTTAGATCAAATGATATTCATGTGTTAGAATGGCCCAGTCAAAGTCCAGACCTAAATCCAATTGAGAATCTTGAAACTTGAAAATTGCTGTTCACAGACGCTCTCCATCCAATCTGACAGAGCTTGGGCTATTTTGCAAGATGGGCAAAATTTTCACTCTCTAGATGTGCAAAGCTGGTAGACACATCCCCAAAAAAGACTTGTAGCTGTAATTGCAGTGAAAGGTGGTTCTACAAATTATTCACTCACGGGGGCTGAATACAAATACATGCCACACTTTTTAGATATTTATTTGTAAAAACTTTTGAAAACCATTTATAATTTTCCTTCCACTTCACAATTATGTGCCACTTTTTGTGTTGGTCTATCACATAAAATCCCAATAAAATACATTTACGTTTTTGGTTGTAACATGAGAAAATGTGGAAAATTTCAAGGGGTATGAATACTTTTTAAAGGCACTGTATGTGATTAGTCTGTTCTGAAAGTGTTTGACATTTCAGTTTAAATAGTACCTATGTGATCATGTGCTGTACTGAATCAGCATCATGATTATAATGATGCTCATGATTATAACTCACGCTCATTTATTTTTCACAGGGGTGGCACAGGATTCTGAAATTCTGGGTCCCTCTACCATAACTACATTAACCACTTCCCGACCGCCTGCCGTGTTTTCACGGCGGCAGTCGGGGTTGCTGTACGCGAATCGCCGTAAAAAGACAGCGATCTGCGAACGGCCGCTAGGGGGCGCGCGCGCCCGCCGCACTCCTGAGGAGTGTGCCCGCGACTTGAGCGGACCCGATGTCCGCCAGCGAGCCGTGATGTGCAGCCACAGGCAAAGTGATTTAAACACGGCGGTTCCCCGCTCTGTTAGTGGGGGCATAGGAGATCTACTGATCCCTGTCACTGGGATCAGTTAGATCTCTCATGCCCATGGTAGCCCAACCCCCCCCACAGTAAGAACACACCCAGGGAACACAGTTAACCCCTAGCTCTCCCCTCCCAGGTTAACCCCTTCACTGCCAATGACATTTATACAGTAATCAGTGGACATTTACATTTCTGATCGCTGAATAAATGTCATTGGTCCCAAAAAAGTGTCAAAAATGTCCGACATGTCCGCTGCAATATCGCAGTACTGCTAAAAATCGCAGATCACCGCCATTACTAGTAAAAAATAAAAACCCCGGAAATGAATTCTCATCATCCGTAAACGCAGCCAGTTTTGCGCAAACCAATCAATAAACGCCAATTGTGATTTTTTTTTTTATCACAAATATGTGGAAGAATATAAATCGGCCAAAACCGGTGAAAAAAAGTCTTTTTATATATTTTTTTTTTTTTTTTGGATTTGAATTTTAGCAAAAAGTAAGAAATTTGGGTTTTTTTGCAAAATGGTCGCTCTTCTTTTGTTTATAATGGCGATCATAAATGACACAGAGGCGATCAAATACCACCAAAAGAAACGTCTCACGACCGCGCAATTGTCAGTTAAAGCGATGCAGTGCCAAATCGCAAAAAGTGCTCTGGTCCTAAAGTGTGAAATCAAGTCCTCCGCACCCGCTCCCTGGCCCCCCCCAAACACAGTGAGCGTGCGGGCGCGCCTCCGGCAGCGCGCGCTCACCGTGCATGATATTGCAGCCGCCGTCGTATGACGGTGGTTTGCGATATCGAGCCACCTTGTCGCCGTCAACCTGCGGTTGGTGGTCGGCAAGTGTTTAAAGTACTTGTAAACCACAGGACATTTTTTTTTTGTACCTGCAAGGTAATGTCTTAATGTGCTACCTTAACCCCTTCCTTACTGGCCACTTAAACCCCCCTCCTGCCCAGACCAATTTTTGGCTTTCAGCGCTGTCGCATTTTGAATGACAATTGCGCGGTCATGCGACGTTGTACCCAAATAAAATTTGCGTCCTTTTTTTCCCACAAATAGAGCTTTCTTTTGGTGGTATTTGATCACCTCTGCGTCATTTCTGATCACCGCTATAAACAAAAAATGAGCGACAATTTTGCAAAAAAGAACAAGATTTTTTACTTTTTGCTAAAGTACAAATCCATTAAAAAAATTATTCATCAGTTTTGGCCGATTTATATTCTACATATTTTTGGTAAAAAAAAAAATCGCAATCGGCATATATTGATTGGTTTGCGCAAAAGTTATCGCGTCTACAAACTGGGAATTAATTTATGGCGTTTTTATTTATTTTATTTTTTTTTACTAGTAATGGCGGCGATCTGCGATTTTTACCGGGACTGCGATATTGCCGCAGAAATGACGGACATTTTTTACACATTATTGGGACCAATGACATTTATACAGCGATCAGAAATTTAAATGTCCACTGATTACTGTGTAAATGTCATTGGCATTGAAGGGGTTAACCTGCAGGGGGCAGTGAAGGAGTTAAATATGTTCCCTGGGTGTGTTCTAACTGTGGGGGGGTGGGGCTGGCCGGAACATAACAGATCTAACTGATCCCAGTGACAGGGATCAGTAGATCTGTCATGTCCCCTGTCACAGAACGGAGAACCGCCGTGTTTACATCGGCGGTTCCCCGTTCTGAGGCTCCTAAAAGAGATCAGCAGGTCTCGGGCGGACATCGAGTCCGCCCGAGCCATGGGCACGCTCGCGTGCCGCCGCTGCCGCCAGGGGGCGCGCGAGGAGCGTGCACAGGGGACGACGTCCCGGCATTTCAGATCCGCGCTGGAGCCGTACTATGGCAATAGCGCGGATCTGGAGTGGTTAAAGCAAAGCCTTCCAGTGCCGAGAAGCGCAGGGGCGCCGCCCCCCTGATCCATGCACCTGACCCCTAATCTACATGCAGGGCGCCGGATGCATGGAATTCAATAGGGGTTCAAAAAGGGTGGGCACAGGGTGCAGAGGCTGCCTCTGCTGTTTGTTTTCCGCCCCCCTCGAAATAATGATGCACCAGCCGTCGCTGATTTACACTACCTATCGGTAAGCCTTTATTATAGGCTTACCCATTAGTAAAAGCATGAGGTGGAAGTTTACTTCCACTTTAATATCTCCATCCAACCAATTTATTTGTCCTCGGACTTTAAATGAGGCACATCACATACGACCAATGAATAACTAGTTGCCAACATTGTTGTTTAATAAATGAATACATATCACATACAAACAGGATAACGTTAAAAAGCTTTTTTTGTAATGATTCCATATTAATGCATTTAATACATAATTAAATATAGTGTTGACCATATACAATTTAACTGGCAATGCATAATTAAAACAAAAATTTTATCCATAAACTCGGCCGGGGTTCATGACTCTTTGTTCACTCTTCAGGAGTAGATGCATGTATAGTATTTGTAAGATAAAACATCAGGCATGTAACATACCCAATGGTATCTCATAATACATAGGGTAATGCCAACCTCAAAAGCCACCAGAGGGCTCTAATACTTACAAATCAGCTAAGAATAGATGATGGCACCCAAAGTAGTTGCTATAAAAATAAGTTTAATTATGCATATAGTAATAAATTAATAATTAAATCTAAATTGGTAATAAGCAACAAAAATAATGTGCAATACTGGCTGCAACATAGCAGTAAATAGGGTAAACCTATACTGCTCAAAAAAATTAAAGGAACACTTTGAAAACGCATCAGATCTTAATGGGGAACAATATCATGCTGGATATGTATACTGATATGGACTGGGTAATGTGTTAGGAACAAAATGATGCCACATCCTTTGATGGAAATGATTATAATTATAAACCTACAGAGGGCTGAATTCAAAGACACCCCAAAAATCAATGCAGCAGGCTAGTCCATTTTGCTGAAATTTCATTGCAGCAACTCAAAATGGTACTCTGTAGTTTGTATGGCCCCATGTGCTTGTATGCATGCCTGACAACTTTGGGGCATGCTCCTAATGAGACGACGGATGATGTCCTGGGGTATTTCCTCCCAGATCTGAACCAGGGCAACACTGAGCTCCTGAACAGACGGAGGAGCAACCTGGCAGCGTCTGGGGGACCAAAACATAATGTCCTAGAGGCAAGTGTGGGGGCCATTCAGTGGTATTAGTTCCATCCTCCAGGAACTGGCTGCATACTCTCGCCACATGAGGCCAGGCATTGTTGTGCACCAGGAGGAACCCAGGACCCACTGCATCAGCGTAGGGTTTAACAATGGGTCCAATGATTTCATCCCAATACCTAATGGCAATTAGGGTGCCATTGTCTAGCCTGTAGAGGTCTGTGCGTCCCTCCATGGATATGCCTCCCCAGACCATCACTGACCCACCACCACACAGGTCATGCTGAACGATGTTGCAGACAGCATAACGTTGTACACGCTTTCTCCAGACCCTTTCACGTCTGTCACATGTACTCAAGGTGAACCTGCTCTCATCCGTGAAAAGCACAGGGTGCCAGTGGTCTACCTGCCAATTCTGGTGTTCAATGGCAGATGCCAATCAAGCTTCATGGTGCCGGGCAGTGAGCAAAGGGTCCACTAGAGTATGTTGGGCCCTCAGGCACCCTCATGAAGTCCTTCTGATTGTTTTTTAGTCAGACACATTCACACCAGTAGCCTGCTGGAGGTCATTTTGCAGGGCTCTGGCAGTGCTCATCCTGTTCCTCCTTGCACAAAGAAGCAGATACCAGTCCTACTGATGGGCAAAGGACCTTGTATGGCCTGATCTAGCTATCCTATAGTAACTGCCTGTCTCCTGGAATCTTCTTCATGCTCTTGAGACTGTGCTGGGAGACACAGCAAACCTGGCAATGGCACATATTGATGTGCCATCCTGGAGGAGTTGGACTGCCTGTGCAACCTCTATAGGGACCAGGTATCGCCTCATGCTACCAGTAGTGACACTGACCCTAGCCAAATGCAAAACTGTAAAAAAAAGGTGAGTAGGGAAAAAAATGTCAGTGGCCTCCACCTGTAAAACCATTCCCATTTTTGGAGGTCGTCTCATTGTTGCCCATGTAGTGTACCTGTTGTTAATTTCATTAACACCAACGCAGCTGAAACTGATTCACAACCCTCTCTGCTACTTAACTGACCAGATCAATATCCTCAATATCCCAGGAGTTTAATTGACTTGATGCTATACTCTGATTAAAAAGTGTTCCTTTAATTATTTTTTTTTGAGCAGTGTACAGCGAGTTTGTGAAAGGTGAAAAAAGCTGAACCTAGTGGTATAAGGAAGGGAAAGACAACAAAGGTCAGTCCACAGAAAAAGGAGTGTGCCAGTAAAAAGAAATAGACCACCAAGTGCCCAGAGCCAAATATAAAGACAAAATATGGGCAGCCAAAGCAAAAATCACCAAAAACTTTCATTACACTATTAAATGAATATTGGAGTAAAAATTAAGCGATATACAAAAACAAATTGCAGCACTAGCTGCAGTAATTAGAGAAAACACATGATTAATTTTGATTTTGGACAAAGGCTGTAAATGTCACAGGAGGCTGTGGATAAATGTTTTAAGCTGGGCATAGATGAATCAAAATTTTGCCGGTTCAGCAGGATTGGGCGAATCTCGATCTCTGTGTTGCCGTCCCTGTTCGGCAGAAGTCGATCACTATATTGACTACTATGTATCTGTGGGGGGATTACTCCATCTGCCTTATTTGTGTGGAGGGAGGAATCCGTTTTTGTTTTTTTTTGTCCAACCTGTTGAACGAAAAAGAGTAACTGCTTTATATTGCTGAGAACACCCCCTAGCATTTCTGGCCATGGTCATCTTGAGTAAGGGTAGATGATTCATGTAACAATAATTTCATGGAATCCATCTCTCCTTAGCTCAGGCATGCAAGCAGGAGGGTGTGCTTGGCTGACAAAATTCCTCCTCCCTTCCTGAATACTCCTGGGATGTGTGACATCATTTGCTTAGGCCTGGAAACCAGGAAGTAACTGAAGGAACCTAAAAAACAAAGTTTAAAACCATTAAATGCAATATACGTTCCTATCCAAATACTAAAGCTAGCAGCATAAAGATTAAACATAGTCAATGTTGATTGAGAGACTGAGGTTCTGCTTTAATATCATATATTCTCATCATGATTGATTTTGATCTTTGTGTGGTATCTTCTAGGATCTGGAGAAGAATATTGAACTGACTCAAAGCAGCTTCCAGAGACAGTTGCTGGCTGAGAAAAAGAAAGCCCACGATGCACAAGAAGAAAACAAGTTATTACGGGAAGAGCTCCAGCGCTCGATTCAAAAGTTAAAGGTTCCTGTCCTTTTTTTTTTTTTTCTCTTGCTTTGATGGGAATGGGGGATCGTTGGCTTTTCTCCTTTCACATAGCATTTAGCACTATGACCAAAACTTTCAGCTTTGGTCTCACAAGGCTAAAGAACCTTTTTTTCCACATATTTCATGTCTGGTACATGCCTTTTGGCAAACTCCATATGGGATTTACTTTTCTTTTTGTTATCATTAGCTTGGTTCCTTAAACTTTTCCAAAAATGTCAGTTTTAAGATGAGTCTGGGCTATAGTTCTCTCCCAGCTCAGCTGTCATATTAACACCTTTGGAACCCCTACCTTCAAGGTTACCATGGCCTCTTGGTTGCTTCACTGACGAATGCCTTTCTTTCCCGGTGTATTTTGCATGTATCAGAACTTAATCCCAAATGTAGTTTTGATAGCTACATGGTCATCACAATGATCTTTTTAGATGTATTCTGCAACAGGTACAAGGAGAACAGTGTACATGCTTAGTGCTTCAGTTTTTCAACCAGCCATTGTTGTAGCACAACAGTCTACACCAGTCCCTTTTGTCTATAACCCAGTGACCGTGGAATTTTCCTGCTTGTGATGCTGAACACACACTACGGGTTTTTTGCTGTCTCTTAAATGCTGAAAATCTAATGTTAAAAAAAAAAAACAGTACTTAAAAGTCAGCCAGGAACAATTATTAAAAACTGAAAGTTTGATTCAAATTTAAAATGCAAGACGCAGAGAGGAATTTACACAGTACATCCTACCCCCCTGCTGATAATTCAAGGAACAGTACGTTCTTTGGATGCAATGGATTACTCAGCGCTCAGATAACGGTAGATTTAGGAAATCTGACTTTAGCACAGTTAACACTTTAAAGATTTTATTGGAACGCTTGTACAAAAAAAATGAAAACTTGTTTGTTAGACTATTCAATGAAACCATTGTAGATTAAATAAATTTTGATCAACAATTTGATTGAATGCCATGCTATGTGTTGAATTTTAACTTTTGATTTTGACATGTATGGAAGTGACGTATGTTAATTTATGTGCATGCCCTCCCCTTCTAGACACTTCCTCTTACAGTATAGATAGCATAAGTAGCTCAGCTGCTTTGTTATATTGTCTTCACTGCATATTACAGGCATGTAATAAAAATACGTTTCTGTTTAGATAGCCTAAGCTTTGTTTTGTCTTATGGGGGAGTTAAGTAGGAAACTACTATTAATACATGAAATGATACATTGGTAAATTACCATTTAATCTGAAGGGCTTTATGTGAGATGTTGAAAACAGATGTCTCCTTGTGTCTGTACCCATGCAAGCCATCAAAATACAGCTTGCTACAGGTGAACATACTGCAATGATACCCTTTCATGCACTCAGACAAATGACCAAGGGCAAGAAAAATTTAAATGGTGCGGGCCTCATAAATTGCACTTTGGCAGAAAGCACATCTCAAAGACTGGAAACATCTATTGGAATCTTGTCATTACTCCACTTTAGACCAAAACACATAAGATTGGCAATATTTGAAATTCACAAACTAATAGGGAAAGAACTGCTGAGTTGGAGAAAAATTCAAAACAACTTAGTGGACCCCCATTGATGCCTATAAATTACAAATTAAAAAATGCTCAATTGGAAGCTATAAAAGTAAATGGGGGGGGTGGAAAAATACAGGTATTAGAAGGCTAATATGTAGATATTGTACATAGCCTACCTAAAACATTCTAACCATGAAGAAGACTGCATAGATTGCTCCCACAGGTGGATTAATGGCTACCACCAGTAACCCCATCACCATAACATTCTCAAAAGCCAGATAGATAACCAGACAGCTCTTATATGAGGTACAATCAATTTTGGTTGTGTTTGGGGGTAACTAACTTGCAATTCTGCTCACAATCTCAGATCCCACTGCAACTGCAAAACGCATGTTCGCGTGCCATTTATTTCAACAATGCCAAAATTAAGCGGAGCCTAAGGGACTTTTTCTGATTGCTCCAGATAATCTACTTCCTCATCCAGTACTATCTTTGATATAATGTGCTCTAATACTCTGCAATGTGGAACTATTTTGCTATACTTATTAATAAATCAGCTTATGAAAGTTGCATTGATGGTTGACAGACCTACACATACTGCACAAACAAAGAGACCAGACAGACGGGAATTTGTTGTTTTATTTATTTTTTAATTAATTTACAGTTTTGCTATTTCAATTTAAAGCTTTATTTAAAAAGTAAATAAAATACATTTTTATATGTTGTTTGTAAGGACTCTGATCGCTGCAGTCACTGAAAAGAGTCCATATCAGGTAATGATCCCAAGTGCTTATATCAATTCTTTCTATTACAATTGGTTTTACACAGGAGAAAGAAAGGGAACTTGATGCAAAAAATATATATGCCTATCGTCTTTCCAAGCCTTCACCAAAAAAAGAGACCGAATTAACTCCTAGGAAGAAAGGTAAGCATAATGATTTATGTGTCTAAAGGTTCTTATAAGGCAGAACTCATGTGATGTTAGTCATCATGAGCCCCAGATTTCACTTTCCAAAGGATTGACTTGATAAATAGCTGTAGCAACATGATCTCAGAACCACAATGTATACATAAGCTTGAGTCAGAAGAGGAGCCTTTCATCAGAATCACATCATAAAGTATTTTGCTTTCTGACTATTCCCTGATCCCTATGACATTTAAAGGACAACTCTTAAAAACTGTCAAATGTCAAAGCTGGTTAGTTTATTAAATATAACCTATTACTTTTTTCTAACTTGCATATTGGAACCCCCTGGGAGTGGGTCCAATAGGCAATTTAGCAGACCTCCAGCTGCATATACCCATAATAAATTCCTTTCTGGGTCATGAAGACAGACATAATGGAACCTATATTTTCTCAATTGTTCATTGAGAGACACGGCTTGATAATTAGGCAATGTAGGGTTATATTGACGCCTAACACTATTTATTTCAGACCAATATTCTAGGGATTTCATGCTGGGTCTCGGGACCAGGGTCAGGGCAGTGTATCTGACTGTCTCTGAACACTGTCTTGTGAGTATGATCAGTTGGTTACAGTGGTGCTTTACTGTTTTTTATTCCACAAGATCCTAAAAATTTTCTCTGGCATCCAGGTCCACTATTTCTATGAATAGTAGAGAAATTTATGTGCAGGTCTATCAGTTGCTTAGTAAAGTGCCTCCTTTTTCCCATTAAAGCTCACTCCACTAGAGCAGAAAGGACTTCTTAAGCTTTTCCATCATCAGGCGTCTGTGCCTCTGTAAAGCCCCGTACACACCAGCTGAATATCAGGCAGTATCGGCCGGTTCAATAGAAACCATCAGACATTCAGCCTGTGTGTACGGCGCCCGGTCTGGCTGCTGTTGAAGGGGTATGACCAAACAAAGGTCAGCGGATTGGCGTTCTCAGCCAATGGCTGAGAGTGCTGACCAGTGTGTTCTGGCTGGAGGGCTGTCCCCCTGTCGGAACACAATAGCTCAGCGGAGAAATTGTTAGTACAGGATCTCCTCCTGAGCTCTTCAGTTTTCTTTTTTGTTCAACTCGCTGTGTTGAATGAAAAAAAAAAAAGTGATCGTGTGTACTAGGCCTAATGCTGCAATTTGGTCCTCTGTTTACACATTCTCTAAAGCCTTGTTCACACACAGGCCAAAATCAGCTGGTTTGGCAGGACCTGGCCGAAATTCAGCCTGTGTGTACAGCAGCCTGTTCTACAGAAGCCGGTTTGTCTAAACGGGCATGCTGGAAGACCGGCATCTGATCAGTGTGTTCTGGTCAGGGGGTGGGGAGTCCCTGTCAGAACACAAAGGCACATCGTAGTCCCTGTCAGAACACAAAGGCACAGTGGGGGAGATCACCATACTAATATCACTTGTGTTAGTACAGTGATCTGTTGTTTTTTTTGCTTAGCCTACTGGGTTGAACAAAAAGAAAAAAAAATTCTAGTGCGTACGCGGCTTTTTACAGGATCGATGTATCTACCCCTGCATATGCTAGTTTGGGCCGAAAAGTTACTTTGTGGTTTTGATTTTCCTGCTCCTCTGTTTGGACTGCTTTTGGACATCCCTACATTGCCTAATTATCATTAGGCTGGGTCCCTCAATGGATAATAGAGGAAATTGGGATTTTGCACTTCTTCTGGACCATCTGTCTGTTTAGGGTTGCTGGCCATAATAAAATAACTACCTTTGTGTTGCACTTCTTTTTTCCTAATAAAATCAGTCAGGCCTTCTGTGAGGCCCTTCAGATGTAATGAGCTGCCAAACACTGCTCTAAGCTACTGCTTTTATTACAGGGACAAACCTTTGCATCAATGTGGGTGTCCAAACAACTGAATCTTTGTCTAGCCCAGATTCAACTTTTCCAGAACCTCCACCCCCTATTTTCATGGATGAAACAATGGAGAACCAGCAAGAGATTCCGGAAATGGTAATGCATTAAAATATTGGTAAATAGTCTACAGTAAACCTAGAGTGAGAGAACTACAGAGGCTGGGGTTGCTGACAGCCTTGTGATAACGCTAGTTCCCTGGTTGTTATGCCAACTGACTACTACAGTACTTCCTGAGTTAGGGATCCAACTATTATACAGATCAGAAGTCAGAGCAATGTCATGGGTTACTTTCTGCATACTGGTTCCAGGTCAGCAACGTAAGTAAGCAAAAGCTTGACAGACATGGAATCCGCCTTTTCAGAAGAAGTCGTCAATGGCAGCATCCATTTTTTTTCTGATCACAGGTTTACTTTAAAGTAACTTTACCAACTTTTCCTTAAAGGAAAAAAAAAAGTTATGTTAAAAGGATATAGCTTTGTGATTGTTCTAACTGTCAAGCAGTTTGTGAAGCTGATTAAGATGCATATATGCATCTTGTCACCTCTGCTGCTATTTACTTTTGGCCCAACGTCTTCTTCCTTTGGCTGTTGGGTGGCCACTGATGTAGCTCTGTTACATGCACACTGGAGATACGCAATCCCAGGAGTGTATAATGCACTGTGCATGTGCCACGGGCATTGTGCGTGTGTATATGTATGCATATATGTATATACACAGATATACATACATACATACATACATACATACATACATACATACACACACACACACATAGCTGGTATAATAAGTATTGAACGCGTCTCCATTTCTTTAGGCAAATATATTTTTAAAGGTGCAATTGATATGACATTTTCACCACATGTCGGGAACAACCCATGCAATCCATACATACAAAGAAACCCAAACAAATACGTTCAGAAATTAAGTTATGAGTAAAAAATGGACTGGCAAAGGGAAAAAGTATTGAAGAACAAAGGAGAGGTGCAAAAAGGCATGGAAAGCCAAGACACCAGCTAAAATCTATCAGATATTAGAAAGCAATCCTGCCTCTTTTCAGTGTGAATTAATATCAGCTGGTTCAGTTTAACGGATAGCCTATAAAAAGGTGTCTCACAAGAAACCTCTGAATGCCATCTGCCAGGATGATGAAGATGAAACAAGGGTGGACATTTCAGCAAGACAATGATTCCAAACACAAACTGCTAGAATGGCCCAGCCAATCACCTAACTTGAATCCAGAAGAAAATCTATGGAAAGAACTAAAGATCAGAGTTCATAGAAGAGGCCTATGAAACCTTCAAGATTTGAAGACTATTTGTGTGGAAAAATGGCCAAAATCACACCTGAGCAATGCATGCGACTAGTTTCTCTATACAGAAGGCGTCTTGAAGCGGTCATTACCAACAAAGGATTTTGTTTGAATTTCAGTTAGCATGTTCAATACTTTTTCACTGTGTCATTCCATTTTATTACACATAACTTCATTTCTGAACTTATTTGTTTTTGTTTCCTTATATGTATGAATTGCATGGGTTGTTACTGACGTGATGAAAAATTTCATATCAATAGCACCTTTAGAAATATATTTACCTAGAAAAATGGTGATGCATGCAATAATTTTAGTGTATGTGTGTGTGTGTGTGTGTGTGTGTGTATATATATATATATATATATATATATATATATATATATATATATACATACACACAAAAAGCCAGGATTGCTGCACACGAAATTTTAATGAAAAATAGATAAATATATACAAAAAAAAAGTATCAAAGTTCCCAATAAATAGACAGTTTTGGGCTAATACAACAGTTCACTCCCCTTCTTCAGGTAGGAACAGTCTCCAATCTTATGTCATATCATATATATAATCTCACATCAGGAATTAATCATACAATTAATCAACCACATGATGATCATCTCTTTATCAAATCCCATGAGTATGCGCAAGACTCTGATAGCCACAAGCATGAAACCCAGAGGCATGATGGGACGTGTAGTTTTGCAACAGCTGGAGGTCCGCTAATTGCATATCCGTGCTATATACAGTACATCATTCCTGGGGTTCGGCTTTAATGTGGATTCCTCTTATTCTATTCATTTTTTTAATATATATATTCCTGGTTATCTTTATGGAGTCCATCTAAATATATAGGCTTATAAACCAACACATTTTAGTGATGGTTGCTACAATACTATCACTATAAGTGATTCTTGGTGTTCCATGCCGTGATGATGAGGTCCGAGCCGCTCCCCCCCTCCAAACGGAGTCAGGAATATTTGGGGTATGTTTATTCTGTTTAAATTTGCCATTTCACAATTCAAGTTGAATTTAATTTTTTGTCTGTAGGATCATCTTGCACCCGATCCACAACCATCCTGAATTCTATTCCAACAGACAACTTTTGAATTGAATAAATATTTCAATCCAAAACACCTTTAGTTAAGCTCAGAAATTGCCATTGGCAACATTGCAATAAAATGAATTACATAGTTAGTCAGGTTGAAAAAAGACACAAGTCCATCTAGTTCAACCAAAAAAAAAAATGTACATATACACATACACATAACCAAATAATCCCATATACAATCCTTCCACCCACATTTAATCCAGAGGAATGCAAAAAACCCCAGCAAAGCATGATCCAATTTGCTATAACGGGGAAAAAAATTCCTTCCCGATTCCCCGAGAGGCAATCGGATTCACCCTGGATCAACTTTACCTAAAAATGTTAGTACCCAGTTATATTATTTACATTAAGGAAATAATCCAGGCCTTTTTTAAAGCAATCAACCGTGCTGGCCAAAACCACCTCTGGGGGGAGTCTATTCCACATTTTCACAGCTCTTACTGTGAAGAAACCTTTCTGTATTTGGAGATTAAATCTTTTTTCCTCTAGATGTAAAGAATTAGAAGAATACTAATAACAAAAGTTCTGCTATCATGTATTTCATCACAGTATGTTTATATGGGCCTAGGGTAAAACCAGACCCCCTTTTTAATGGAATTGAAAAGGATGTGTGGAAACTAGGCTTAAGTAATTACATCAGTTAACACCTGCTAGTCCAAACTAAAGTCAGCCATACATGGATCAAAATTTGGCTGGTTCAGCAGGGACCAGCTGAATTTCGAACCATGTATGGGTAGGCTGGCTGCACGGAACTCAATCTACCAGTTAAATTCTGTACAACCAGCCTGTCAGATTCCACCCCCACTCCAGCCAGCAGCTGTATTCTGATGGAGGAGAAGTCTTCTAGCTGTCAATACAAAGGCTCAGCGGGGTGGATTCCCCCATCCACCTTGAATGTATGGATGGGGGAATCAAGCCTTCTTTTTTTTTTTTTTTTGTTCAACCTCTGGTTGAACGGAAAAAAAGACTAATTTATGGGCTGCTCGACAACCTATTAGGCCAGCATTTTTTGCCCTATCATAAAATCGTTCACCCTGCAGAATACACATTCCTCGCTAAACATCTCTCCTTGCACCGATCTGCATCATTTTACTTTTTTAAAACCATTAAACTTATCTCTAATGCACTAAGCCGGAACGTAAAGAAGCTCTGTCTCTTTGAAGAGCACTACTATATTTTAAATCTCTGAAATGTCCCTGTTTATCATTAAAGTCATAATTGTTATTGCAGATATTGTAAATGGTTTGTAGTTCCAATAAAACTCATGGTGGCAGCTATTAGGTGATTAACAGATTAACTGTGTTGTTAACTTAACCCAGTGCCAACCATTCTCAGCCTCTTGGTACCTAGATTGTGGTCCTGTGAGCTAGTGTCATCGTCACATATTTGGAACAGTGGTGTGAGTTTACCCATTTGTCACGTATTTGTGGCAGCGCAATGAGATCTGATGTACTGTTGTCACACATATGGCTTAGAATTTTTTATTCAAGTGAAAATTTTACATAAGACATTTTGTTTATATTTTCTCAAGGAACAAGATAGTCTTGCAAAGCAGATCAAAGAGGCTCTTTTATATTTGTTTTACAGAATACATTTTAAAAGTGAACTTATTTTTTAAGATTCGGTATACACACTGTTGTCATGTAGTCTAGAGTAACGCGACGGTGTTTATGCACTGTTTACCCATTTGAGTGTGGTGACAAGGTTTATACACTGCTACTGTGATCGAGTGTCCTGGTGTTAGATCCATGGTTCTCCGACTCTTACCAACCGTGACCCAATTCAATTGTTGTGTCAATTAGACAATTAGTGGATTATCGACGGTGGTACTCAAAATAACCTTGATGTTT
>BLSH010451448.1:4500-23107 GCA_018402905.1 Glandirana rugosa | reverse complement strand
GGAGAGAAGAGCAAGAGAAGATTTTAAAGAAAGAAACTATAAACAAACCTGAAGAAGACAAACTTAGAAAGGAACTTTTGCTTGCAAAAATGTTTGAAATTGACAGAGAGAACCAGGACCCATTTTACTCTGATTCCAATAAACCTATTTCTACCATATCTCTTGGGGATGCAGAAGTTAAAACTGATATGACCGATACAAAACAAAAAACATACAAGTTCTCTGAGCCAACTGAGAATCTTTTTAATGGACTTCCAGTCAATGGAGGGCGAGAGAAAGATTTCCCAAGTCGTAGAAGTGAAATCCCAGTTGACAGCACTAGCGATATAACATTTGGGAGCTATACCCCATCTTTTGGGAAAGGAAGATCGCCTGGTAACAGCCAAAAGAAAAATGTACCTGCAGAGTCTACAATAAGCACCACCAAGCTGGATTTAAAGAAGGAAAATAAATCAAGTTTAATAGAACAGCTCTTTGGTGGTAGCTCCACTACTGTACTTCCTTCCGTTTCAAAAGGCATTGATCAAACTGTTTTTTCTTCCAGCAGTAATAGAGTTACTGACAATGACACTAGCAACAGTCTGACCTGGGAGCAAAACCACAAACTTAGAGGAAAAGTTGACACGAGACATCGCACACAGCACCCAGCCGGAAGGCCAATAGTAAAAGCTATTGATTCCTTTGAGGATGAAATTGAAGAAGTAGCTTTATAGATATGTGATTTATAGACATATATGTGCCTGATCACTTACTTTTTAACATTCCATGTCAGGATATTGTATACTATTTTAACTGGCCATATTTTGTATCAATTCATAAATTATTCCAAATATCTATGATGATTAGTTTAAATATTTAAGTGAACAGTGATCATTTAATGCCTGATGCACACTGGGCATTTAGTCATGGTACATGGGGCTCTGGCGTTTTAGCGGCAGGCAGAGGGCACAGGTGAAAGGTGCACTTGTCTGAATGGTGTACTTGTGCCCTCTGCCCACAGCTAAATGCCAGAGCCCCATGCACTGTTGGCAAGCACCCCAGGTGCACGGGGCCTAACTTGAAATTGGGCATTGTGGTTGTGCATGCATGAGAACAATTTATGTTTGAAGTATACGTAAACCCTCACCTTGTAAAACAACCCATTTAGTTTAATTTAATAGAAATAAAAGGCAAAGCAGTTGTGTATAGATCTAAAAAAAAGTATAAATACCCCCCCCCCCTTTTTAAAAGTGGTCACATAGCCTCTGTTCTCAACTGCATAAGGAACTCAGAGAGCTGGGGGAGGAGAAATAGCAGCACACTGGTCTTCCCAGGGAATGGTTGTGCAGGGATGGATGGGTGTGATGACAAGTCTGATCATTGGAGGAGAGCAGAGAACTGATCATGCTGTGCTCTCACCCCTAGTGTGGTCAGCTTTAATAGGAAATTAGAGGGACTGGCAGGAACACCAGGAATTTCACACTAAGGAAACAATACAAAGAGAACATGATACGTTTTCATACCTGAACATGGTACAGCGGGTACATATAAGGAATATAAAATGTTGGGTTTACATATTCTTTAAGATTGTATGGGTTGATTTTGCAATGAATCCATGTTGTAAAAAGTTCCATTTTATTGTGTTTAAAATAAGAGGTGTTTGTTTCTCATGAAAGAACTCTGGTCCAAATGAAAATATTTTACAACTTCTAGTGCCAGAGCTGTTGATATTCTGTGAACTTTAATCTGATATCAATTGTGTATTGGCTACTGAAGCTGGAAGGGCTGCTATTATGTAAATGAATCAATCTCTGAAACCAGGTAGCCAGAATAATTTTCTGTGAGTGTCCTGCTGTAAGATGTACACAATGAAAGGTGTGTTTTGTGTGTTATGCCCACTATTGTCAAGGATGCCATGCTGAGGAGGAGTGACAACATACATCCTGTTATTGTTTTCTTTCCCCTTTTTTTAAAAATGATGAGAATACAATAAACATAAGATGTATGTTTTATGATGTTATAGTGAGGCTATTTCTTGTCTATTAGGCTAGCCATGCAAATGTTAGATGGCTCTCATTCAGCCCATCATCCACCCATGCTAAATGGCACCAGTGGAGAAACATCCTTTACCAGCTGTTGTATTCAAACAGCCAGGGCACCTGCAGCTGTCTGAATACCCGAAAATAAGTGACTGCATTTGATCACATGCAGTCACATTTTGAACAACAACTTTCCTCTCTGATCCTTTGATTTTCGGTGCTTGCTCAACAAACTTCGATAACTGGCATAGTGACCACATAATCCCGATTGTTAGCTGGGCAATTCCAAGCTGTTGGCTATAGCAGAAAGGAATATTTAAAAGGGCATCATATCAGAAAATGTTCATGTTCAGATTGTGGGCAGGAAGGGGCTTAATGCACAGTCAGTGTACATATAGAACTGTTATGCTGAAGAAATCTTTTAATTAAGGTTCTACAGCAGAGGTGTCCAACCCGTGGGCAGCCCCTGAGGGTTTGGCATGCGGCCCAGGAGCAGCTGAAGGGACACCAGGGATGCCGTGTAAGCACAGCAGCAGGCACAGACAGGCCTGAGAAATCCGCATCCGTAGGGACGCCATGCAAACACAGTAGCTGAGGGGCCCAACACAGACAAGCCTGGCAAATTCACATCTGTAGGGACACTGGGGAAGCTGTGCAAGCATAGCCGCTGCAGCAGCTTGCATTGACAAGCCAGGCAAATGCACGTCTGGAGGGATGTTGGGGCTGCAATACCACCAGCAGCAGGGAATGCAGGGACACCAGGTGAATAAATGCTGCATGGCTGGATTTAGGGGGGTGTTGGGGTGGGCTGAACTCAGATTTCAATTGTGCATCCCCAACCTCACAGAGCACATACATAGGCTACATTCACACATTTTAGCAGCAGTTGCTCTTGTAGCTTTCAGCGGGTAGGTGTGGCTGCCAGCCCCGTTTACCATAATGACAGGTCACTGGCAGCCACGCCTGTTTGCGGCTGTCTGCACAGCCAGCTATTAACTGTGCTGATTGCTGCTGGACGCACTTTGTCTGCATCCAGCAGCGATCACCACTGGTAATTGCTGGCAGCAAAGAGACGCAAATAGATGTGGCCGTTGGCAACCTGTCGTTATAGTGAGTGGGGCTGGCGGTCGCATCTATTCACTTAGAGCCACAGGAGGAGCTGCCTATCCTTATTGTTTATCAAAAACCGTGTCAAATATCTCATTCGTTTTATGTTTTACTTTTATAATAAAAAAAATTACAAAAAAATGAAGTTTTATTATTCATAGGTACATTATCTATATCAGTGATCGTTGACTTGTGATGTGCTCGACTTTTTCTGCTCATCAGCTACCCTAATTGTTGGTGTATTTTATGTGTGTCCCAAGATGATTCCTCTTCTTCCAATGTTGCCTAGGAAGGCCAAAAGGTTGGACACCCCTGATCTACAGTGGTCCTCAAGGAATCTGGCACATACAGTTGTGCTCATAAGTTTACATACCCTGGCAGAATTTATGATTTCTTGACCATTTTTCAGAGAATATGAATGAGAACACAAAAACATTTCTTTCACTCATGGTTAGTGTTTGGCTGAAGCCATTTATTATCCATCAACTGTGTTTACTATTTTTAACCACTTAACGCAAATCGCCGTTTACAAACGGTGGCTGCTTTATGTGGAGGTATCGGGATATATCCTAGTACCGTTTTTTAGAGCAGGCGATCGGCTATCCGGCGATAAAGGCAGATCTGGCTCGGGAGCCAATCTGTCGTTATCCCGGGCCGCGGAAGGGGACATCCCCCGCCTCCTTCCTCCACTTTGATCTGACATGTCCGCCAGCTAGGAGGAGACCTGAAGGAAGCCGGAATTGGCTGCGATCGGGTCTCCTTAGTCAAATTCCGAAAGCAACATCACAACGTCACTTCCGGTTTACTCGGCGGCTAACGGCGCCGGTTTTAAAAAAAATGACAGTATTCAGAATCGCCGTTTATGGTGATCTGAATACTGTGAAGTGTAAAGGAGGGATGGGGGGTCTTTTAGATCCCCATCCCTCCATAAAGAGTACCTGTCACCACATATTACTACCACAAGGGATGTTTACATTCCTTGTGATAGCAATAAAAGTGATCAGAATTTATTTATTTAGGAACAGTGCTAAAAAAAAATAATAATAATAATTTTTAAAGTGCCACCGTCCCCGCGAGCTCACGTAGCAAAGAAACCTAAGTCACGCCCGCATATGAAAACGGTGTTCAAACCACATGTGAGGTATCGCCGCGATAGCCAGAGTGTGAGCAATAATTCTAGCAAAAGACCTCCTCTGCACCTCTAACCTGTTAACCGTTAAAAAATTTTAAAGCGTCACCTATGGAGATTTTAAGTACCGGAGTTTGTCGTCATTCCGCAAGTGTGCGCAATTTTCAACCATAACATGTATGGTATCTATTTACTCGGCGTAACATCCTCTTTCACAATATACAAAAAAATTGGGCTAACTTTACTGTTGTCTTATTTTTTAACTCAAAAAAGTGTTTTTTTTTTTCTTTTTTAAATCGCGCTTGAAAGACTGCTGCGCAAATACTGTGTGACAAAAAGTATTGCAACGCTCACCATTTTATTCTCTAGGGTGTTTGAAAAAAAATATATATACTGTTTGGGGGTTCTAAGTAATTTTCTAGCAAAAAAAATTTTTTTTAACTTGTAAACAACAAATGTAAAAAAGGGCTCTGGGGGTTAAGTGGTTAACAAAGGCATGTGATCTGATGCGTCCCGTGGTGGCAGGTCACCACCCCTCTATATTAAATGCACACAAAAGGAAGAGGGAAAAGATTTGGGGCTTTAAATGAGATCTGCCACCATGTCTGATATTGTATGGAACTGTGTCAGAATAGGTTATATACAGTTGCAAGAAAAAGTATGTGAACCCTTTGGAATGATATGGATTTCTAAACAAATTGGTCATAAAATGTGATCTGATCTTCATCTAAGTCACAACAATAGACAATCAGTCTACTTAACCACTTGCCGACCGCCGATCGGCATCTGACGGCGGCAAAGTGGCTCGTTCCCGCAAATCGCCGTCATACGACGGCGGCTGCGGGAACGAGTTTAGTGAGTTTAGTGTGTCCAGGGGGGGCCAGGGAGCGGGTGCGGCGGCTTCGATTGCCGCCGGCTACCCTCGATGGCCCCCCCAGAGCGAGTGAGCGGAGGTCCGTGTATGTAAACACGGACCTCCGCTCTGTGTGAGGGGGAAGGGCTGTGATCACAGCCTTCCTGTACGTGAAGGCTGTGACCACTTCCCTTCCCCAGATAGGGCAGCCCCCATACAGTTAGAACACGCCCAGGGAACATAGTTAACCCTTAGAGCGCCCCCTGCAGGTTAACCCCTTCACTGCCAATGGCATTTACACAGTAATCAGTGCATTTTTATAGCACTGATCGTTGTATAAATGCCAATGGTCCCAAAAAAGTGTCAAAATGTTCCGACATGTCCGCTGAAATATCGCAGTACCGCAAAAAATCGCAGATTGCCGCCATTATTAGTAAAAAATAAAAACCCCAAAAATGAATTCTCATCATCCGTAAACGCGACCACTTTTGCGCAAACCAATCAATAAACGCCGATTGCGATTTTTTTTTTATCGCAAATATGAGGAAGAATATAAATCGGCCAAAAACGGTGAAAAAAAATGTTTTTTTATTTTTTTTTTTTGGATTTGTATTTTAGGAAAAAGTAAGAAATTTGGGTTTTTTTGCAAAATTGTTGCTCTTCTTTTGTTTATAGCAGCGATCAGAAATGACGCAGCGGTGATCAAATACCACCAAAAGAAAGCTCTATTTGTGGGAAAAAAAGGACGCAAATTTAGTTTGGGTACAACGTCGCACGACCGCGCAATTGTCAGTTAAAGCGACGCAGCACCGAATCGCAAAAAGGGCTCCGGTCCTAAAGCTGGAAATCCTTCCGGGGCTGAAGTGGTTAAACTAATAACACACACAGAATTAAATGTTACCATGTTTTTATTGAACACACCATGTAAACATTCACAGTGCAGGTGGAAAAAGTATGTGGACCCTTAGATTTAATAACTGGTTGAACCTCCTTTGGCAGCAATAACTTCAACCAAACGTTTCCTGTAGTTGCAGATCAGACATGCACAACGGTCAGGAGTAATTCTTGACCATTCCTCTTTACAGAACTGTTTCAGTTCAGCAATATTCTTGGGATGTCTGGTGTGAATCGCTTTCTTGAGGTCATGCCACAGAATCTCAATCGGGTTGAGGTCAGGACTCTGACTGGGCCACTCCAGAAGGCGTATTTTCTTCTGTTTAAGCCATTCTGCTGTTGATTTACTTCTATGCTTTGGGTCGTTGTCCTGTTGCAACACCCATCTTCTGTTGAGCTTCAGCTGTTGGACAGATGGCCTTAAGTTCTGCAAAATGTCTTGATAAACTTGGGAATTCATTTTTCCTTCGATGATAGCAATCCGTGCAGGCCCTGACGCAGCAAAGCAGCCCCAAACCATGATGCCCCCACCACCATACTTCACAGTTGGGATGAGGTTTTGATGTTGGTGTGCTGTGCCTCTTTTTCTCCACACATAGTGTTGTGTGTTTCTTCCAAACAACTCAACTTTGGTTTCATCTGTCCACAGAATATTTTGCCAGTACTGCTGTGGAACATCCAGGTGCTCTTGTGCAAACTGTAAACGTGCAGCAATGTTTTTTTTGGACAGCAGTGGCTTCCTCTGTGGTATCCTCCCATGAAATCCATTCTTGTTTAGTGTTTTACGTATCGTTGATTCGCTAACAGGGATGTTCGCATATGCCAGAGACTTTTATTAGTCTTTAGCTGACACTCTAGGATTCTTCTTCACCTCATTGTGCAGTATGCGCTGTGCTCTTGCAGTCATCTTTACAGGACGGCCACTCCTAGGGAGAATAGCAGCAGTGCTGAACTTTCTCCATTTATAGACAATTTGTCTTACTGTGGACTGATGAACAGCAAGGCTTTTGGAGATACTTTTATAATCCTTTCTAGCTTTATGCAAGTCAACAATTCTTAATCGTAGGTCTTCTGAGAGCTCTTTTGTGTAAGGCATCATTCACATCAGGCAATGCTTCTTGTGAAAAGCAAACCCAGAACTGGTGTGTGTTTTTTATAGGGCAGGGCAGCTGTAACCAACACCTCCAATCTCATCTCATTGATTGGACTCCAGTTGGCTGACACCTCACTCCAATTAGCTCTTGGAGATGTCATTAGTCTAGGGGTTCACATACTTTTTCCACCTGCACTGTGAATGTTTACATGGTGTGTTCAATAAAAACATGGTAACATTTTAATTCTTTGTGTGTTATTAGTTTAAGCAGACTGTGATTGTCTGTTGTTGTGACGTGATCAGATCACGTTTTATGACCAATTTGTGCAGAAATCCATATCATTCCAAAGGGTTCACATACTTTTTCTTGCAACTGTATGTATATAATATCAACTTGCCATGATTGAAGCACATAGATCATAGTCACAAAAAATCATATAGGTGGTCATAAAACATTCAAAGGTTTATTATACGTCAAAGACAGTCTCTCATATAAAACATGATACAATGATCGAATGATTCTTCATATACTATGTGCATGCTACAGTAAGCATGGCCCCAAAACCTTTCTCTCTTCCTCTTCCTTTTGTGTGCATTTAATATAGAGGGGTGGCATTCCACCACGGGACGCATCAGATCACATGCCTTTGTTTTCTATTTTGGGGTGGAAGATACCCACTTTCTCTTTAGTGACCTGATGCGCCCGTTTCCATTCCATTTACTCACTCATTCATTTTTTGGCCCGTGCTTTATCCACTCTACTCATCCATCCCATTTTTTTCAGTTTCCAGCCATACAGACACACCAGGTCTCATTTAGAGACCCTTGATAGTCAGACCGGTTTGGTGGCCGGGGGCCCTTATGGCTGTCCGATCCTTGGGGCTGTGATGCACGACAGCTCTTCCTCCCCCTCCCAAGCCAGTCCTTTCATGGTGGCTGAGGGGGCGGGGTCGATCTCTTGTGCATCTGTTTTATGCATGAACACACTGCCTACGGCATTATTTGACGTTGGGCCACAGTGATGTTTCTTTCAATCGTCAGCCGCAGCTGTGATGGGCGTGTATTCAATGGCGGCATCATTGGTTCACACATCCCCCAGCTGTCTAGGCAATCCAGCATAACACTGGCGGGAGACCCTCCCTCGGATTCTTGGGTATTCATTGGGCTTGGTCTGGCCGGTGAACCATCACACATGCTCCCATTACCAGGAAGGGATCTCACTTCAATCACAGCTCCATACACTCAGTTTTTTTGCCATTCTGCTCTTTTGGACTTGTTTTTTTCAATCATCCAACACTATGAGGGATCTACACAGGCATACTTGTATTCCTTAGTCCCTTCATGGGAACACATGGGCCATTTCATTCGCTTCCATTTTACATACATACACACACTTTCACACACATACAGTCACACTTTTAGACATCCATTCACCAATTTGGTTGTTCCCTTCAGACCACACATTCGCATGCACACACTCTACAGTCCCCTTTTGAGCACACATAGAACATTCATATACACTAACACACCAACACTCACACACCGCTACTATCATGGACATGCCTCATCCATTCACAATTCTGGTTGTTTTGCAGTTCACATTGTTCAAGATTCACACGTATCCATCACACATGGGAGCTGTGATGTGGCGACCCGGCCTGTCTCTTGCCCACGTCCCTTGGCTCCTTTGGGGGGACCTCCCGCCTCAGCTCCGATCTGGACACATGTCCAGGACTCCTCTGACTCTCTATTCCGGGCTATTCAAGCATTGGCAGGAGCTTTGTGAGTTATAGCAATGATTGACATATTCTCACATAATATATATTTTTTAGAAGATATGAGTGGACCCTATATACTAATTGTTATTTATGAATTTTTCCAGTATCATCTTTATTTAAAACTCCTGATGAGTGATTGAAATACCACGAAACGCGTTGAGTTCCGTACCTAGGGCTCCCCTATACAGAGTTCCAAGATTGTGGCTCTTACTATATATATTGATCCAGGATACCCGGACAAGTCATATTTCTATTGATTTTATACCTTCTTATATAGGATGAACGAGCCATTTTTTAACCATGTTATTCGTGTATTTATATTGATTATTGTATGGCTGCTTTTCATCATGCTCTTTGATTACTGCAGCATGCACATAGTATATGAAGAATCATTCGATCATTGTATCATGTTTTATATGAGAGACTGTCTTTGATGTATAATAAACCTTTGTATGTTTTATGACCACCTATATGATTTTTTGTGACTATGATCTATGTGCTTCAATCATGGCAAGTTGATATTATATACATATATAGCCTATTCTGACACAGTTCCATACAATATCAGACATGGTGGCAGATCCCATTTAAAGCCCCAAATCTTTTCTCTCTTCCTCTTCCTTTTGTGTGGGGTTAAGTGGTTAAATCATAATGACAACTTTTGATCAGGGTCATTTGGGTAGTTTCTGTTGTCATTATGATTTAAAAAGAGTAAACACAGTTGATTGATAATAAATTGCTTCAGCCAAACACTAACCATGAGTGAAAGAAATGTTTTTGTGTTATTCATATTCTCTGAAAAATGGCCAAGAAATCATAAAATCTGCCAGGGTATGTAAACTTATGAGCACAACTGTATGTATAGGCAATATAATATATGTGTAGTGAAAAAAATGACATGCAAGACAAGACAAAAAAGGACATGCAAAGAGTTAAAGAGGCCATAAACCAGATGGACTACAGACAATGTAGAACAAAATTCCCCAAATATATGGTCACATGAGATATTCAGAGCGGCCAGAAATGAAACCCTCTAAGAAGGGCTTAAAGCTAATAATTTCATTTAGGGCCGGGGGTTGAGTAAACCTGAGCCTATGAATCCACCATGTTTCCTTCTGTAAAAGTATCTGGTTCCAGTCACCCCAGGGGTGATCAGGGGGGTAATGGCTCAAGGCCCAAAATGTCAGAGATGGAACACAGTAATTGTGCACATGAATCATATGTCTACCCAGTGGTGTATTTAGGTTTTGTGCTGCCCTAGGTCTGACTTTAAATACCCCTTAATTTAAATATGACCCCACCCCTTCCTGCCAAGGCCACATCCATTTCTGTTTAAGACCCACCCTGTCATCTGTAAACCACACCCATTCCTCTTTACGCTCCACCTTTTCCTCTTAGGACTCCACCTCTTCCTCTCTGTACATTAAAAGTGGGTAACAAGTGCCTACTTGAGGGCAGGGACTGATGTGAATGTACAATGCAGGGCAGGGCCACTAGCCAGGCCTTAAGAGTTACTCGCCACCACTTGCCCCACCCAACCCCTACCCTGCCCCTCCCCTAAGTCCACCCCTAAACACAACCTCTTAAATTATCTCATGAAATGATACTATTAAATGTTTTATGCAGAATTAAGTTCCAAAAATAAATATTAACATGAAGCATATCAATACCCATCAGTGCAGCCTCATTAGTGTCTATCAGTGCTGCCTTATCAGTGCCCATTAGTACATTCCCATCAGTACAGTCGCATCAGTGCGGCCTCATCAGTGGTCATCAGTGCGGCCTCATCAGGGGCCACCAGTGCAGGCTACTAGTGTTCATCAGTGCAGGTTAAGAGTGCCACCTCATTAGTGGGCATCAGTGCAGTCCCATCAGTGCAGCCCCATCAGTGCCCATATCCGTGTTGCCTCATCAGTGCCCATATCAGTGCGGCCTCATCAGTGGCAATCAGTGCAGCTTCATCAGTTTCATACTATCACAGCTTATTAGTGTATTTTAATTACGTATGGATTATAGCATGGAGCACTTTGCAGTACATTAATTTTCACTGAATGTGCACTGTTTAATTAGTTTGCATTGATTTCGGCATGCATGGAGCACTTTGCACTGGCTGAAATCAATGCAAACTCATTAGATAATGCACATTCAGTGAAAATTAATGTACTGCAAAGTGCTACATACATGCTGAAATCAATGC
This sequence comes from Glandirana rugosa, assembly GCA_018402905.1. Lineage (NCBI taxonomy): Eukaryota > Metazoa > Chordata > Amphibia > Anura > Ranidae > Glandirana > Glandirana rugosa. The sequence continues at coordinate 12,038 of BLSH010451448.1, read as the reverse complement.
AAACTCATTAACTACTTGCTGCCCGCCTACCGTCAAATGACGGCAGAGCGGTGCGGCTCTCGTTCTGGATGGACGTCATATGACGTCGGCCCTTTTAACAGGGCATGCTTGCGATCGGGCACGCACATCCCAGCACTGTCAGTGGCGGCGTGTCCCCAGGACACAGCTCATCACAGGCGGGGGTGAACAGCCATTGGGCTTGGTTGTTTACCACTTGATCGGCCATGATGAAGTCACGGCTGATCACAGATTGAACTTCCCCCCCATTCACACGGCGCATGTGCGCATGTCGGTGTGTCCCTAGGGAACACTGCCCGTCACCGACACTAGTAAACAGCCATTGGCCGGTGGCTGTTACCATGTGATCAGGTGTGATCCACTCACAGCTGATTACAAAATGTAAACACTGAGCGGTAACTAGCTGTTACCAGCTCTTCTCTCCTCACACACTGTTTTCAGTGTGAGGAGAGCCTGGATCAGTGAGTTACTGATCTGTGTGTGTACTGTACTGCACAAACACCTGCCACATCACCCCTGCCCCTTCCATTGCACCTGTCACCCAACAGTCACCACACCTGTCATCATAGACTGCCATCATAAGGTGCACCTGTCGCCCATCAGTGACCGTGGCCTATCACCCGTCAGTGACTGTGGCTTGTCACCCATCACTGACCGTGGCCTGTCACCCATCACTGACCGTGGCCTGTCATTAGTCACCCATCACTGACCGTGGCCTGTCATCCATCACCCATCAGTGACCGTGGCCTGTCATCTATCACCCATTTGTGACCACCGCCAGTCACCCATGGCCTGTCACCCATCAGTGACCACCGCCAGATACCCGTCACCCATCAGTGACCACCGCCAGTCACCCGTAGCCTTTCACCCATCAGTGACCACCGCCAGTCACCCATCAGTGACCACCCCCAGACACCCATCAGTAGCCACCGCCAGACACCCGTCACCCATCGGTGACTACCACCAATCACCCATCAGTGACCACTGCCAGACACCTGTCACCCATCAGTGACCACCGCCAGACACCCGGTCACCCATCAGTGACCACCGCCAGACACCCGTCACCCATCAGTGACCTCCGCCAGACACCCGTCAGTGACCACTGCCGGACACCCGCCACCCATCAGTGACCACCTCCAGACACCCGTCAGTGACCACCACCAGTCACCCCGTTGCTCATCAGTGACTGCCAGTCACCCGTCACCCATCAGTGACCACCACCAGTCACCCATCAGTGACCACCGCCAGTCACTCGTCACCCATCAGTGACCACCACCAGTCACCCATCAGTGACCACCGCCAGTCACTCGTCACCCATCAGTGACCACCGCCAGACACCCATTACCCATCAGTGACCACCGCCAGCCACCGTCATCACCTATCAGTAAACATCACCTGTAAAAGTCTCACATGTGGTATCGCCATGCTCAGGAGGAGTAGCAGAATGTATTTTGGGGTGTCATTTTTGCTATGTACATGCTATGTGTTGGAAATAGCTTATAAATTGACAACTTTGTGTAAAATAAAATGCATTTTCATTTTCTTTACACATTTTCCAAAAACGACTGGAAAAAAATGACATGCTCAAAGGACTCATTATGCCTCATAGATTATACGTTGGGGTGTTTGCTTTCCAAAATGGGGTCATTTTGTGGGCAATTGCATTGTCCTGGTACTCCAGGACCTTCAAAAATGTAATAGGTGGTTGAGAAATGAGATGTGTAATTTATGCTTGTACCAACGCCTGAAGGTGCTAATTCAATGTTAGTCCTTTGTATGTGGCCAGGCTGTGTAAAAGTCTCACACATGTGGTATCGCCATACTCGGGAGGAGTAGCAGAATGTATTTTGGGGTGTCATTTTTGCTATGGGTATGCTATGTGTTGGAAATATCTTATAAATGGACAACTTTGTGTAAAAAAAAAAAAAAGTGTTTTAATTTTTTTCCCACATTTTTCAAAAACTTCTGGAAAAAATGAACCATTCAAAAGACTCATTATGCCTCATAGATTATACGTTGCGTTGTTTGCTTTCCAAAATGGGGTAATTTTGTTGGTCAATTCCATTGTCCTGTTGCTCCAGGGCCTTCAAAAATGTGATAGGTCGTCATGACATTAGATGTGTAATTTATGTCCCTAGAATACCTGATGGTGCTCCCTGCATGTTGGGCCTGTGTATGTGGCCAGGCTGTGAAAAAGTCTCAGACGTGATATCGCCATACTCAGGAGGAGCAGCAGAATGTGTTTTGGGGTGTAGTTGCTAGTATTCATATGCCATGAGTGAGAGATAACTGGTTAATATGACAATTTTGTAAAAAAAAAAAAAAAAATAATAATAATCATTTTCATTTTGCAATTGTGGGAAAAAAATACAACTTCAAAGAACTCACCATGCAACTTACTAAATACCTTGCAATGTCTACTTTCCCAAACGGGTCATTTGGGGGGGGGGGGGGTAATTGTACTTTCCTGGCCTGTTAGTGTCTGAATAAATTAGATCGGCCGTCAGTGCATCAGGTGTGATCAATTTTCAGTGATTGGCATCATAGCTTGTAGACTATAACCTTCACAAGGACCAAATAATATACACCGATTTTGGTTATTTTTACCAAAGATATATAGCAGTATACATTTTGGCCAAAAATTATGAAGAAAAATTACTAATTTGCAAAATTTTATGACAGAAATAAAAAAAAAAGGTATTTTTTCACAAAATTCAGTCTTTTTTTATTAGCACAAAAAATAAAAAAAACACTAGTGAATAAAAAAAAGATGCAAATTTCATATGGGTACAGTGTTGCATGACTGAGTAATTGTCATTTAAAGTGTGATAGCGCTTAAAGCTGAAAAATGGCCTGGGCAGGAAGGGGGTTTAAGTGCCCGGTATTGAAGTGGTTAAAAAGTGCACATTCAGTGAAAGTTCATGTACTGCAAAGTTTGCAGTACATGAACTTTCACTGAATGTGCACTGTTTAATACATTTGTGGCACAGAACACTTTATTACAATTATGATCTGTATTTTAATTTATTACATATTGAACACTTTATATTTGATTGTAGTAAAAGTAACTTTATAATCGTGATTTGTACCTGCTGTCCTAGGGGTTCCCCTCGTCCTCCACTGGACACAGATAGACCCCGACCCTGGGCTTTTTCGCCGCCTAGCCAGTCTCCAGATCTCAGCCCCATAGAAAATCTTTGGAGGGAGTTTAAAATCCGTGTTGCCCAGCGACAGCCCCAAACATCACTGCTATAGAGGAGATCTGCATGGAGGAATGGGCCAAACTACCAGCAACAGTGTGTAAAAACCTTGTGGAGACTTACAGAAAACGTTTGATTTCTGTCATTGCCAACAAAGGGTATATAACAAAGTATTGAGATGAACTTTTGTTATTGACCAAATAACGGAAAATTTACCATCAAATACTTACCGTCATTTTCCTTTCCTGATGGACTGCATGGCAGCATACGTATGGGTTAACCCCGCCTCCACTCCTCCCCTATAAAAAAGGAAAATTACGGTAAGTATTTGATGGTAAATTTTCTGTTTTCCTGACAGACTCCATGGCAGCATACGTATGGGAATTAACTCGCCATACACCCAATGGGCGGGCAATGCTATCCCAAAGGCTTTAATTTGTATCGTCAACAGACAAGACCTGCAAGCCAAAATAACCAGAGGATAAAGAAACAGACTCCACACAATAATGGGCCATATACGTATTGATTGAGGACCACAAGGTTGCCCTACAGACTACTTTGGGAATCACATGCTGTGAATCTGCCAAAGATGTAAACCCATGCCTGGTCGAACGAGCAGACAGTACCTCCAAAGCAGCCAAGCCCTTGTCTCCCTGAGCCTGTTGGATGGCCTAGGCCATCCGTGCTACAATCATCGTAGATGAGGCACGTTCCTCTGTCCTTTCTGGCAATAGAATTAACAGGCGCTCTGAAGCATGAAGGAAGTTGTAGCTTTGTAGAAATGAAAGACTCATGTGCCCTTAAAGTGGTTGTATACTCTCCTATTGTTTTCAGCTAAGAAAGCTGACATCTTAGCCTCTGCCTGATCTGCAACCGCCATGATGCTACGCATGAGATCCATCACGACACCACTCACTGGATGGTCTGCCATTCTGGTTGAGAGCACAATCAAGGAGACAGCTAGCATTTACGGCATGCCGGGAATATTAACTCTTTTTTGACACTATCAAATCGATGGGTAGACAACCGTTTTAAGAATTGAGTCAAGCATAGATAACAGCACCACTCAAACTGGAAAGAACGATAAGAAAAGTTCTCTGTTACCAATGAACCAATCTCTGAGGCTTTTTATGCCGACGTGATAGCCAGGAAAAAGGCAAAATTGATAGAGAAGCCCTAAACGAAAACAGCCCTAGAACACTCTGCTCCAATTACCGAGAAGGAGTTGACAACAAAAGGGAGACTCCATTTTGAAAACCTCCGCTTACTTTGAGGACTGAGTCTAGTTGCTCCCTTGAAGGATGGTTGGACAGGAAAAGGATGCCTAGACCTGGATACACCTGTGGAGGCCAATAAAGCTGACACTTAAATTCCGAGGGAGCTGACCAATAGACTAAATCCGACTGGAGGAAGCCTAGAATATTTAGAACTTCTAGATCACTACATGATCTGTCAACAGCAGACATGTATTTGAGTAGACGTTGACCAGATTCTTCCGTAAACTGTTTGCCTTTATTCTTCTTGTATTCAAGAGAGCGGAGATGACTCTGGAGGAGAAGTCGAAGACTTCCAATCTCGAGAACCAGGCCGTCAGACGCAACCGTGCTGGACGTGGAAGTAGAATTGCATCCAGTGACAGAAGGTCTGGCCTGAGGAGAAGGTGCACTGGGTTCCGGAAGCTAAACTGTGCTAGCAAGGGGAACCATGGTCTAATTGGCCAATAAGGCATCCCTGCCACTACCTGCACAACCTCTGCTCAGAGTCTTCATAGAAACCCGAGGTTGACCAGGACTGGAAGAAATGCACCAGTCCTACTGCATTACCAATGATCAGGGCAATTCTGCCTGAAAACCTCCACATGTAGATGCTATTCGTTGTTGTCCAATTGGACTCTGGAAAGAAAAAAAGAAAGTCTGCTAGAATATTCTGGACTCTGGGGACATAAGCCGCTGTAGGCTTGAATCTTCTGAGCCCAAGATATAATTGGCTCCTGCTTCCCGTAATAGAGAACAAGCTGTGAGTCCTTCTGTCTTAACATAGGAGACCACCGTAGTGTTGACTAACCTAAGAGCATCTGCGCTCCCTTCCTCATATAGTGAAAGGCCTGTAGGGTGCAGAAGGCTGTCCGTAGTATCAGAATGTTTAACACAATCCTGTGAAATTGACAGCCCCGTCTGTCTTGAGCTATCCCTGACAGGCAGCAAGCCCCCTAGTCCGTATTGCTAGCATCGGACGTGATTGTGAACCAGGAAATGGGGCAATGGCAAATGAGCCAGTTCCTCCACTGCAGCCACCAGGGGACTTGCTCTCATGATTGAGGTAATGTAGATGACCCGAATTTTGCTTCCTGGCTCCCGCTGCTGGAGAAACCCCTTCCAGAAGGGCCGTCTTCTCCAGCCTCCACTTGTCCTCTTCGAAATTGTAGACACCCTAGTGTCAAACATTTTAGACACTGAAAGGCGCACAGGGAAGAAGTCAAGGCCAGGAGTATTCTGTTCCAGCACCTCGGGAACCAGAGTCAAGGCAATAGTCCTCTTGATTATATTGCACTGAGCTCCGAGGCATACAGGAGATTGAGTGGGCTCCAGGTGACTCTTACCAGAATCAGCTGCCATCCGAATTTGAGGAACATCGAAAAAAACTGAGCTCTGGGCTCCAGCAGCTGCCCTTTGTTTTGGGACACTAGGAGAAGTACATCCACGTAACTAAGCAGGCCTATGCTCCTTGTTTTCATAAAGACCATAACAACCAATAAGACCCTGAAAATACACAGGGTGATGATGAAAGCCCGAGTGGCTGGAGCTGGAGATGGTCCTGACCTATAGTGAACTGAAGGAACTTGCAGAAGTCTTCTACAATGGGCACATGAAAGTAAGCATCTTATGTCTATTGGAAACAAGCTTGCTGACAATTGTCTCAGGTGTGCAAGGTCCAAACCAGGCCTCCGTAAGCTGTTCTCCTTCATGACCATAAAGAGGGGCGAGTACCTGCCCTGAAATCTCTCGCATTCGGAAACTGGCACAGCAGCACTTTGCGACACCAGTGACTTATGTAAAGCCTGAGTATATGTTATCTTTATCTCAGTGTGAGGTAAAATCCATTAAAATGGATCCAAGATGAAGCAGACCTCTGATGGACCATGCATGTCCCAAAGAGACCATTTTGATGTCCCAATAGTCTGAGGCCTAAACTCAGTCGCTTCTTGATACCTGAGTTCAAGCTTCTAGCATGCTTCTGAGGGCAAATCTGGTCTCCACACCAGCTCTTCCTAAAATCCAGACCTGGGCTGTAAAAACGTGCAACCCTCGCACGCGCCGAACTTTGTTCTCTAGACTGTTGTCTTCCAGACTTTCAGTCGCCGGGCCTGAGGCAGGACCCTAGCTTGCCAACTGTGGCCCGGGAAGCGGTGCTAGTCAGCTTGCAAAGATGAAGCTCCCTCAAAGGGAATGCTATATTACGCCTGATAGTGGCGGGATCAGCAGGCCCTAGCCATAGCACTCACTTGCCGTAACTGATGAGAGCATAACCCGTGCCACCATGCAGATGATGCTACCATGGAAACCGACACCAGCTCCGGATCCTGAAGTATAGAGTTTCTGAAAACGCTCCTGAGTACTGGGTCCACATTCCCACGTTTTCATCCCTTTTTTTTTTTTTAACATGGCCACAAGAGCCCAGACCAACCTTCAGGCCATTCTCTGCATCTTCTAAGGAAAAGCAACACGTTTGCTCAGAAGGGAGGTATATCTCGCGACCTTGCTTATCCAAAATGATGTCCCCTAGTTCCGTTAGGAATGCGGAGAATAGAACGCTCTCTCTGAGGTTACGTCTCCACTATTGCGACCCCAAAGTTGCACTATTCAGAGCGCGACTCTGGAGTGCGACTAAGTGCAGCCCCCGATCCAACTTTACAGTCTCTGGAGCAGAGCTGCATCAAAAGTCGCACCAAAGTAGTGCAGGAACCTTTCCAGAGTTGCTGCAACTTTAAGTCGCAAAGATTGGAATGCATGACTTGCCCTTGACAGGGTAGTTCGGTAGCCAGATATTTCTGGAGGCTGTCACCCCGTCTCCCTCTATTCAGAGAAATGGGACTATTGCGGAAAACAATTCCGTTACTCCCCACGTAAATGTCCTTATCTTGGACACCTCAGGGGACGTTTCGTTCTCCTTCAAGACACTCGTGGAACCCGAGACAAAAGGAGGTCACGCTGAACAGTACGTAAGGTTAGAAACGCTGAATTTCAACGTCGTTGAGACCTTTCCAAGGACGTGATGAAACCACGCTGAAAACTACGTCGAGACGAGGTCTCTGACATTTCA
>BLSH010451446.1:236080-252497 GCA_018402905.1 Glandirana rugosa | reverse complement strand
TTTTTTTTTTTTTTTACGATTATTGGCGGCGATCTGCGATTTTTAGCGGTACTGCGATATTTCAGCGGACATGTCGGACTATTTTGACACTTTTTTGGGACCATTGGCATTTATACAGCGATCAGTGCTATAAAAATGCACTGATTACTGTATAAATGCCATTGGCAGTGAAGGGGTTAACCTGCAGGGGGCGCTCTAAGGGTTAACTATGTTCCCTGGGCATGTTCTAACTGTATGGGGACTGCCCTAGCTGGGGAAGGGAAGTGGTCACAGCCTTCGTATACAGGAAGGCTGTGATCACAGCCCTTCCCCCTTCACAGAACGGAGGTCCGTGTTTACATACACGGACCTCCGTTCCTTCGCTCCGGGGGGGCCATCGCGGGTAGCCGGCGGCAATCGAAGCCGCCGCACCCGCTCCCTGGCCCTCCCACGAACACAGTGAGCGCATTTTTTGTGATACTGCACTGTGTCGCTTTAACTGACAATTGCGTGGTCGTGCGACGCTGTACCCAAATAAAATTGACGTCCTTTTTTTCCCACAAATGGCTTTCTTTTGGTGGTATTTGATCACCTCTGTGGTTTTTATTTTTTGCGCTATTAACAAAGAGCGACAATTTAAAAAAAAAAAAAAACATGGTCTCTGGTGAACTCCATGCCCAAGACTGTTAAAGCAGTGCTGGAAAATAATGGTGGCCATACAAAATATTGCCACTTTTGGCCCAATTTGGAAATTTTCACTTAGTGGTGTACTCACTTTTATTGCCAGCAGTTTAGACATTAATGGCTGTGTGTTGAGTTATTTTGGGGGGACAGCAAATTTACATATTGTTATACAAGCTGTACACTCACTACTTTACATTATAGCAAAGTGTAATTTCTTCAGTGTTGTCACATGAAAAGATATAATAAAATATTTACAGAAAAGGGATGAGGGGTGTACTCACTCTTGTGAGATACTGTATGTGCAAATGTTACATGTTGCCGTGGGGTCTTTCTGCAGAAATGTACCAAGATTTATATGTTTATGTACAATATATACTGCATTTATTTCCAGTTATTTGAATTGTTCAGAAATTAGCTAAAACTCAAGTTACTCTGTAGCATCTGTTATGAATGGGTGGGCTCTCTTTGTCCTTAACATAGTGTGCTAAGCCTCTTAACTTGTAAATGCCTGTTAATCAAGAGTGACTTCTATGTTTATTAAATTACCCTGCTGTAAATGTAAGTTTACCGTTTTCTAGGAGACTTTAATATTCACAGTGTGGTGATATTAAAAATGATTATGTAAAGACCTCTTTACGTGTAAAATAAATATATATGTAATATTGTCTGTTTTAATTTTTTTTAATAGCCATTTAATATCAGAGTGTACAAAATTAGAATGGTATACAAGCAATTGTTATTAAATTGTTACTAAACTCAGGACCCTACATTTACTATATCTGGTCTCCCACAGTATACAGAACGTGATAATGTAATTATTTTAGTAAATATAAACTGCTTAATACCTTTTTTTCATCAGCAGTTAGAGCAGTTTTGTGACGTCTATCAGTGTCCAGCCAAGCATCGGTTAAAGCTTGTAGGAGGAGTTTTCTGACTGTCCTATGAGACTGCAAGACCCCTGACCATCTGTCTGGACAGTGCTGATTGGCCCTGTGCTGATCACATGCATCCTCCCAAGAAATAAAACCTCTCTAGCAATACACACCAAACTAAGCATGTGCAGCCTGACTCCATAGACTCTGTTATCAGGAAATTATTAGGGGACAATGGAAGGATGGGTGGATCAGAGAAGACAGGATCAAACAGCCTTTTTACACTCCTTAGGTTCCACAGTGAGTTAAACCAGCATGCTTTACTGCATATACAGACTGTTGTGGGTTTAGTAACACTTTAAAACATGTTTGCATTATTGCTTATTTAATAAGTAAATAAACTGGAGTGTTATAACAAATATATTTTTTTTCTATTGTACATCAACTATAACCACTTCTACAGCAAAAACACAAGGAGACAATGGCGCACTGTGGTTATACAGTGGGAGAAGCTGTCACTTCGAGCGGAGGAAAGGAATATATAACTGCTACCTCTGAGTAGTTGCAGATTGTGAAAAACTCTAGTTCTTCTTTTTTGTGTGTAACTTATTTTTTTTTTTTTTTTTTTTGAGGATTGCAAGGTTTAATGTATGTGAGGTTCTAAGTATGTGTTGTGTAAAGAGAAGGGGTGGGATGGGTAGGGATGGGTAGGGGAAGTTAAGTAGGTAGGTACGAGTCCATTTTGTTATTGGCATTGCAGTCTTGGTCTTTATAATAGATTGGAATGAAGTTAACAAAAAATAGAATAGGTGGTGGGGGTTACAATGAGAAAAAATGGGAATGTTGTGTAAGGCATGCATTCTGCAGGTTCTAGTAAATGCCTCCTTCAGGGATTGCTTGATCCATTTTTAGGGAAAGGTAATAACCAGGAACATACCCAAACCCATGGCTCAGCTCTACAGTTGATTCTTTCAACCCACACAGACGACCCAGGTGCTGGCTACCACAGTCCATCTCCACTCTCAGTCAAAAGAAAATATAAGCCGCACACCAAAACCTAGCTCTTCTTTCTAGATTTAATTTGTCAAAAGATGAAAACTGCACACATTGTCTCCTCCCAAAACCACCTTCCTTGATTTGTTTCACAAGTGCTGGCTTGCTTGAAAGGACAGGGGAAGTCTGCAGCAATCACTGGCCCGCAAATAGCTGTGGCCGCCGGCGACCTGTTATAGTGAACAGGCTGGCAGCTGCACGTAGCTGTTCTCATCCGCAGCTGTAAAAAAAGATTTCTGCCACTACAAATCGCACTGGCCTTAATCACTTCCTGACCGCGTGCCGTGTTTTCATGGCAGCAGTCGGGATGCTGAGCGTGAATCACCGTAAAAACACGTAAGAACAGTCGCTAGGTGGCGCGCGCGATGAGCGGCCACAGGCAAATAACGGGGAACTGCCAATGTAAACACGGCGCTTCCCCGCTCTGTTAGTAGGGGCATGGGTGATATACTGATCCCTGTCACTGGGATCAGTTAGATCTCTCATGCCCATGTTAGCCCAACCCCTCCACAGTAAAAACACACCCAGGGAACACAGTTAACCCCTAGCTCCCCCCCCCAGAAGGTTAACCCCCTTCACTGCCAATGGCATTTATACATTAATCAGTGGACATTTCAATTTCTGATCGCTGAATAAATGTCATTGGTCCCAAAAAAGTGTCAAAAATGTCCGACATGGCCGCTGCAATATCGCAGTATTGCTAAAAATCGCAGATCGTCGCCATTACTAGTAAAAAATAAAAAAACCCCAGAAATGAATTCTCACCATCCGGAAACGTGGCCACTTTTGCGCAAACCAATCAATAAACGCCAATTGCGTTTTTTTTTATCACAAATATGAGGAATAACTTGGTTTATGGTGCATTAAAGAGAACAGACTGCAGGTCTGATCTCTCTGATGTAGTTCTTCTCATAAATTTCTATTAATCTATATGTAGCAAAAACTCAAGCAGCTTTATACAGGTGGATGGTTATAAAAGTAATGTTATACAGTTGTGCTCATAAGTTTACATGCCCTGGCAGAATTTTGATTTCTTGGCCATTTTTCAGAGAATATGAATGATAACACAAAAACATTTTTCACTCATGGTTAGTGTTTGGCTGAAGCTATTTATTATCAATCAACTGTGTCTATTCTTTTTAAATCATGGCAACAGAAACTACCCAAATGACCCTGATCAAAAGTTTACATTCTCTAGTGATTTTGGCCTGATAACATGCAGACAAGTTGACACAAAGGGGATCTGTTTGCTTGTAATTAGTGTGTGCGTATAAAAGGTCAATGAGTTTCTGGACTCCCGACAGACCCCTGCATGTTTCATCCAGTGCTGCACTGACGTTTCTGGATTCTGAGTCAAGGGAAAAGCAAAAGACTTGTCAAAGGATCTGCGGGAAAAGGTAGTTGAACTGTATAAAACAGGAAAGGGATATAAAAAGGTATCCAAGGAATTGAGAATGTCAATCAGCAGTGTTCAAACTCGAATAGAGGAGTGGAAAATGAGGAGTTCTGTAGACCAACTAAAATTCCAGTCACAACTGCCAGAAAAATTATTTGGGATACAAAGAAAAACCCACAAATAACTTAAGGTGAAATACAGCACTTTCTGAAAATGTGGTGTGGCTGTTAAAAGATGCACAATAAGGGGGCACTTGAAGAAAGATGGGCTGCATGGTCGTGTCGCCAGAAGAAAGCCATTACTACGCAAATGCCACAAAGTATCCTGCTTACAATATGCCAAACAGAGACAAGCCTCAAACCTTCTGCCACAAAGTCATTGGGTGATGAGACCAAAATTGAGCTTTTTGGTGACAACCATAAACGCTACATATGGAGAGGAGTAAACAAGGCTTGTGAAACACGGAGGTGGATCACTGATGTTTTGGGGATGTGTGAGCTACAAAAGGCACAGGAAATTTGGTCAAAATTGATGGCAAGATGAATGCAGTATGTTATCAAAAAATTCTGGAGGAACATTTTCATTCATCAGCCAGGAAGCTGTGCATGGGACGTACTTGGACATTACAACATGACAATAACCCCAAACACAAGGTCAAGTTGACTGGTCATTGGCTACAGCAAAATAAAGTGAAGGTTCTGAAGTGGCCATCTCAGTCTCCTGACCTCAATATTATTGAGCCACTCTGGGGAGATCTCAAACGTGCAGTTCATGTAAGACAGCCCAAGAGCTTCCAGGAACTGGAGACTTTTTGCGAAGAGGACTGGGCAGCTTTACCATCTGAGAAGATAAAAAGCCTCATCCACAAATACCACAAAAGACTTCAAGCAGTCATTGATGTTAAAGGTGGCAATACACGGTATTAAGATCTGGGGTATGTAAACTTTTGATCAGGGTCATTTGGGTAGTTTCTGTTGTTATTATGATTTAAAGAGTAAAAACTTGTGAAAAATGTTTTTGTTATTCATATTCTCTGAAAAATGACCAAGAAATCATAAATTCTGCCAGGGTATGTAAACTTATGAGCACAAATGTATTTGGTTATAGAAGTAAGATTCAAAAGCTTATAAGAATTGAAGATAAAGATTTTATCCTGGAAAGAGATAATTTCCTAATACGGGACTTTTCGTCTAGTAAAGCTACATTCACATCGGTCATTAACCACTTACCAACCGGAAGGTTTTCCAGCTTTAGGACCAGAGCACTTTTTGCGATTCGGCGCTGCGTCGCTTTAACTGACAATTGTGCGATCGTGCGACGTTGCACCCAAACAAAATTTGCATCCTTTTTTTCCCACAAATAGAGTTTTCGTTCGGTGGTATTTGATCGCCTTTGTGTCATTTCTGATCGCCGCTATAAACAAAAGAAGAGCGACCATTTTGCAAAAAAACCCAAATTTCTTACTTTTTGCTAAAATTCCAATCCAAAAAAAAAAAATATATAAAAATACTTTTTTTTTCACCTTTTTTGCCAATTTATATATTTGCTGAGCAACTGCATTTGACTTTTCAGCTTGCTATAAGCCTGCGTTCACACAGGGGCAGCTTTCAGCAGGACTTCAGGCGCCTTACAACATGACCATGCCAGCAACTTTACCTGTGGCCAATCAAAGAAGGGAGGGAGGGGGTTGCCTTGGATAAATTATTTTCTTTTCACTGTAAAGTCGTTTCCATATAGATGGGGGATCCGACTTGGAGGCAACTTCCATTGAATTCTATGGGCACAAGTCAGATAGAAGTCACCTTGAAGTCGTGTAGGAACCTTTTCTGTCGAAACGACTTCAGTATTGTACATTAAGACGGCTCCCATTCACTTCAATGGAATTTCAGATGTCAAGCGACTTGAGGCGACTCAAGTTGGAGCACAAGTTGCCCCTGTGTGAACGGGCACAAATCGTTGTGTATGTGTGCTTCCTTTGTAGAGCTTATGTGTACAAGACCTGCATCTGTAAATTTCATGATTTGCCCTTTCTGTATAAACTAAATTGCAATTAAGATTTACCAGGTAATTGCAGTGTTACATTCTACCCTTTTTTTTTACACTTTCTTACATTATGTATACATAATAAAACTTTATTTTTTTCCCCCAAGATACACGTGAAAGCACATTTTGACTATGACCCTACTGATGACCCATATGTGCCATGCCGAGAACTCGGTCTATCCTTCCAGAAAGGAGATATTCTTCATATCATCAGCCAGGATGACCCCAATTGGTGGCAGGCTTACAGGGATGGAGATGAAGATAATCAGCCTCTTGCTGGGCTTGTACCAGGTAATGTTGTACATTTTTTTTTTTTTTTATAACGTGCGTTTTAGAATTTGGTGATGGCTTGATAAACTATATACCTTACCTCGTATTTATTTATTATCTATAAATAATACATTTATGTAAAAAAAATGTACACTCCATAAAAAAAAAAAAAAAAATATGAATTGTTTTCTTGTTCACATATTTAAACAAATTTTCATTTACAGACAAGTTTCACCCAAAAGTGCATGCTCCGCTTAGCCCCCCCCCCCCCCCCCGGTGCCACATTTTGGGGGTGGGGGGAACCCGGGTACGTGTTTTTGACGCAGCGAGATCTCTCGGAAGTTCGGCCCCCCTCCTCCTTCACCTGCTGGACTATTCAGAAAGCGCAGCACGCTTTGTGCATGAGCAGTAGGGAACCGGCTCTGTGATGCAGCAAGGCTTCACTGCTTATTTCCCTTACCACGAATGGCAGGGGCAGCCAGCACCTGAGAGCTGATGGAAACATCGGCTGGGGTGCCGACATCGCTGGATTCCAGCACAGGTAAGTGTCCTATTATTAAAAGTCAGCAGCTACAGAATGTGTGGCTGCTTAATTTTTTGCTGGGGGGGGGGGCAGGGGGGGCCGTGGAATGCAACTCCAATTTAAGCGGTGTCTGGAGAAAGGTGATAGACACTGACATGTTGTATTCTTGGATATATCACACAGTGAATGTACACCTCTAATATTTACCACTACTTCAAATCCTGTTTTCATTATAGTTGACAATAATTAGAACCTTCTTAGTTAGTATACAGTTGGAATCTGTGCTATTAAAACCTTGGCTATCTAGGGTCTGGATTTCTTTGCTATTTACATGTGAGATGTCATCATGCCTAGATCAAAAAAGAGCTATCCAAGATACCTAGAAATAAGGTTGGGGGTCTGACATGGGATTTAACAACACTATTTAAAAGTAATTACCGTATTTTTCGCACCATAATACGCACCTGACCATAAGACGCACCTAGGTTTTAGAGGAGGAAAACTAGAAAAAAAATATTCTGAACCAAATGGTGTACTAAAATATTTACCAGTGCAGCCATATACCAGAGTCCCTAAAATACAGCATATACCAGAGTCCATGAAATACAGCCATATGCCAGTGTCCATAAAATACAGCACATATGCAAGAGTCCATGAATATACCAGTGCCAATCAAATACAGCCATATACCAGTGCCAATCAAATACAGCCAAACCTGTGTCAGTGAAATTCAGCCTGAAATAGAGCTGACAGGGCGATTCAAATCTCCCGGCACTGCCGCGCTGTGATGTCATCACACATGCGCCTGGTGGAGCTCCACTCTGCAGCCAGACCACCCCATTGAGATAGAAGACAGAGCTGCTCCAGCCGCTGCCGCGTCAGTACTTCAATCGGCCGCTGGGGCTGCTCTGTCTTCTCATAGCGGCGCTCTAGGGTGTCCGGGAGCCCAGTGTAATGCGGGCTCCCGGCACCGACGGGGGAGGGGGGGGGTTTGCAGCATTCGCACCATAAGATGCAGGGACACTTTCCCCCAATTTTTGGGGCAAAAAAAGTGCATATTATGGTGCGAAAAGTACGGTATTCCACGATAAGGGAAAAAAATCTACAGGTGGCATGGATTTCAAAGAAATGCAGATTTTTCCAGGACTCGGCAGCCAGCAAATTTAACTGAAGAGCTAGCCATTTCGGTCCTATTAAATTGCACTAAATTAAATTGCGCTAAATCAGCCACAACACCCACCTGTAAACAAATTATAGCAGCCAGGAGATTACATTTTTTTCCTCCCAGCTGTTGGGTTTAGTAGAAGTGATTTGGGATGCCTTAACCACTTCCAGCCCAAAGACATCATATGAAGTCCTGGACTTTGAGTGGGGGTATCTGAATGATGCCTGCTGCTGCAGACATCGTTCAGATATCATCTTTTTTGGATGGAGACTCTCTGCACCGTAAGAACAATCATAGCGGTAGTTCAGCCTCTTGATCGTTCTTACAGGCGCGGGAGGTGACATGCCCCCTCCCGCCGCCCTATGGTGCTTCTACCGGCTCACCCATGCAGTCGACGAGTTAGAGAATGAATCGGTCGCTGCTAGAAGTTCAGCATAGGGATTTCTGGTGACCATATGGTCCCCAACCATCTCTATGACCCTTGGAGGCCCGGGCGCGACGTTATGGCGCCATGTCCGGACCGGCGGAAGTAAACAATGCCGGGGACACGGCTGGAAAGGCTGAGACAGGTTATTATTTTTTTATCTCTGTCTTTCCAGCCTGAAGGAGAGATGTGGGGTCTTATAGACCCCACATCTCTCCATAAAGAGGACTTACGCATTAACCTATTACAAGGGATAAATTAAAGCAAGAAAAATTCAAAGCACCCCCATTCCCATGTGCTCGTGCATAGAAGCAAACGCTTACGTATATTGCGCTCAAATACAGTATCTCACAAAAGTGAGTACACCCCTCGCTTTTTAAAAAATTCTTATTATATCTTTTCATGTGACACTGAAGAAATTACACTTTTCTACAATGTAAAGTAGTGAGCATACAGCTTGTATAACAGTGTAAATTTGCTGTCCCCTCAAAATAACTCAATGCACAGCCATTAATGTCTAAACCTCTGACAACAAAAGTGAGTCCACCCCTAAGTGAAAATGCCCAAATTGGACCCAAAGTGTCAATATTTTGTGTGGCCACCATTATTTTCCAGCACTGCCTTAACCCTCTTGGGCATGGAGTTCACCAGAGCTTCACAAGTTGCCACTGGAATCCTCTTCCACTCCTCCATGACGACATCACGGAGCTGGTGGATGTTAGAGCCCTTTCGCTCCTCCACCTTCCATTTGAGGATGCCCCACAGATGCTCAATAGTGTTTAGGTCTGGAGACATGCTTGACCAGTCCATCACTTTTACCCTCAGCTTCTTTAGCAAGTCAGTGGTCGTCTTAGAGGTGTGTTTGGGGTCGTTATCATGTTGGAATACTGCCCTGCGCAGTCTCCGAAGGGAGGGGATCATGCTCTGCTTCAGTATGTCACAGTACATGTTGGCATTCATGGTTCCCTCAATGAACTGTAGCTCCCCAGTGCCAACAGCACTCATGCAGCACCAGACCAAGACTCTCCCACCAACATGCTAGACTGTAGGCAAAACACACTTGTCATGCTTGACACTATCTGAACCAAATAAGTTTAACCTGGTCTCATTAGACCACAGGACATGGTTCCAGTAATCCAGGTCCTTAGTCTGCCTGTCTTCAGCAAACTGTTTGCGGACTTTCTTGTGCATCATCTTTAGAAGAGGTTTCCTTCTGGGACAACAGCCATGCAGACCAATTTGATGCAGTGTGTCAGTGACAGGCTGACCCCCCCACCCCTTCAACCTCTCCAGCAATGCTAGCAGCACTCATACGTCTATTTCCTAAAGACAACCTCTGGATATGACGCTGAGCACGTGCACTCAACCATGGCGAGGCCTGTTCTGAGTAGAACCTGTCCTGTTAAACTGCTGTATGGTCTTGGCCACCTGCAGCTCAGTTTCTGGGTCTTGGCAATCTTATAGCTTAGGCCAACTTTATGTAGAGCAACAATTCTTTTTTTCAGATCCTCAGAGAGTTCTTTGCCATGAGGTGCCATGTTGAACATCCAGTGACCAGTATGAGAGAGTGAGAGCGATGACCTCAAATTTAACACACCTGCTCCCCATTCACACCTGAGACCTTTTAACTCTAACAGTTCACATGACACCAGGAAGTGAAAATGGCTAATTGGGCCCAATTTGGATATTTTCACTTCACAGGGGTGTACTCACTTTTGTTGTCAGTGGTTTAGACATTAATGTCTGTGCGTTGAGTTGTTTTGAGGGTACAGCAAATTTACACCATTATACAAGCTGCACACTCACTACTTGTAGCAAAGTGTCATTTCTTCAGTGTTGTCACATGAAAAGATATAATAAAATATTTACAAAAATGTCAGGGGTGTACTCACTTTTGTGAGATACTGTATGTCAACGGAGTTCAAATCACACATGTGAGGTATCACTGCATGCGTTAGAGCAAGAGCAACAATTCTAGCCCAGGACCTCCTCTGTAGCTGTAAACTGGTAACCTGTAAAAAATTTCAAAGCGTCGCCTATGGTGATTTTTAAGTACCAAAGTTTGGCGCCATTCCACAAGTTTGCACAATTTTAAAGCGTGACATATTGGTATATATTTACTTGGCATAACATCATCTTTCACATTATACAAAAATGGGGCTAACTTTACTGTTTTTTTGGGGGTTTTTTTGCATTCCTAAAAAAAAAAAAAAAAAAAAAAAAAATGTGAGTGGGTTATAGACCTGCCAGCAGAGTAAAACATAAACAGCACACCATAAAACTTTTTCCTCTCTGGTCTGTCAGCAAGAGGTTAGAACCTGCTGACAGAAACCATAAAAGGGAAGAAACACATAAGTGGATAGTCCTCCTTTAAAGTTCCCGAACAACAGGCTCTTCTAAGGTTAAGTAATGCAAGTACAAGCCTCACCCCAGCATCCTTTAAACAGAAAGGTTCCTCCATTGGGCGCAGGGTGGCAGGCTGTCTTGTTCCTGGAAAGTCAGGGAAACGAGAAGAAACAAAGAATCATGCTGCACTTCCCAGCAGTCTCTGTGGATCGGTCTATGCAGAACTGGCTCCTCACAGTCCTCCAAGCATAGAACTCGTACCCGGCCCCCTTCTGTCTCCCTAGAGACCGAGTAACATTGAGTCGACGACCCACTTTCTTTGGAAATAGATCTCCCAATCCACCATTCCTTCTTTATATCCAGAAACCGGGCCCATGGCTCATTATCTGGCCCTCTCTGTGGCTTCGGGACGTGCATAAAATCCCAAACCAAATCATCTTCCCACTCTCCACAAGATCCTTCTATGATCTCCATGGTCTGGGATGAGACATAGGGGAAGTCCAGGCCCCACTCCAAGGCTACCTTCCGCTGCACTTTCCTCTGGAACCGGAACAGCCTAGGCAGCTTTCTCGGATTCCCTCTCCTAGGAAGAATGTCAGTTTCAGGTGATCTCATCATCCATTGGTGATAAGAGGGTGCCCTGGTCTGGGTGGTGGAAGGCCTGCGTAAGAAGCACTGCTGTAGGTTGACTAGGGCTCCTGTAGTAGGTTCAGGTGTCACAGTGAGTTCCGACTCTTTGGCTGAGCTCCCTGGGTGCTTGACCCTCCAGTCTCCTACTCCTCTTCCTCATCTGAGCTGGAACCCAGTGAAGATCACTCCGTCAGCCTCTCCAATTACCCGGACTCGGCCTGCAATCTGGGGGAACCCAAATCAATGACTCTATCCATGCACTCCCCGTCCGGATCTCTACCGGGCTCGCTCCCCTCCTGCACTAACTCCGCTGGACACGGGATGGCAATGGACATACAGGTGGCCGGCATTTCAGGGGCTACAAGTTCCTGCAGGGCAGTACTCACAAGTCCTAGGCCTCCGACCAGGAGCTGGGTCACTGTAGTCTCTTCCTTCCCCTTGTCTTCTGCGTTCACAGGGGAGTTGCCAGGCCGCAACTCTACCCCACATTTAGGTGGTGACATCTGGCCCTCACTGGTCTTGCAGAGCTTTCGCGGCTGTGGACGACAAAGCCCTGTGTGCAGGTCCACATTGAAGTATCGTGGCTCCTGCGGCGTGGACACCAGCTGGGTTAATGGTTTGTCACAGTGGCCGCCCCGGGCCCAGGCAGTGACCTCCGCAGTTGGCATCTGGCATTCCGGGCATATTAGGCACAGCCGCTCAGCTCCCTTTATCACTCCCAAGGTGAGTCCCCGTGGGGCTCCAGCCGGACACTGTTGTCCACCAGTGTCCACTCCGGCAACCAGGTGATGGCTGTAACTAGACAGCCACCCTCCACCATCTTCCACTGCCTCATGGTGTCTGCTGCTAGTCGAAAGCATTGAGTCTCCTTCAGGGCGTGGCACCACCCCTTCATTTGCGGACGAGCTGGCACCAAGAGATTTGATAGGCAGGATCGCTCTTGATCACGCTACTGTAACACCTCGTGTAAAGGATGGAAACTTGCAGACATGCTGATGCTAGCAGGACTTGTCCAGGCATGCTGACCTCTCCGGTGGTTGCCGGTAGCAACCGTAAATTTAGTAGCCATTGTCTTAGTTTTAACACAGTCCCACCCGCATGCTTACCCTGATCACCCCCGGCAACAGGAAACCGTTCCAGGCACACTGCTGCAAGCAGGAGTTTGGATCCAAAGTTCAGTTCAAAAGACCCAACATTTGCAGACTGCTGGGTGTATTTGTAATCCAGTGAGGGATGTCCAACCTTTGGAGAGCGCTGGATCGTCCGCTGTGGTTGCCAAGGGTGATAGCACATGTTACAAAGTCACTGAATTGCAAGATCTTGTTTTCAAGTGTCTGCCCCAGCGCCGGTTGGAGCAACTGGGTAGTCGGGAGCAGCAATTGGCGACTGCTCCTGTGGTTACTATGGACAACGACACTTGTACTCTAGCACTGTTTGATGGGCAGAGCACATAAGTCCTTTTCCCGGATCCAAGCCTCACAAAAAAAAAAACAGTTCCTTGGCTCAGTCCACTGGTTGCTAGGGGTAATGACTGGCAGGTCTTCTGTAAACAGGTGAATCCCAGACCGAGCCCCCAAATGTAGCCATTGCAACCTTTAGGGGTTGTTGAATGTAGTGGTTCACCTGTTACTCTACTGTATGTAGGGCTGCACTAAAGAAAAGGGGAAAAAAAAGTCCAGTGATGACACTAAACAAATAATATAGGTAAAGTCCACTAAAAACACAATGTTTTCCACACTTGAGCGCTTAATAGAAACTTATCCACATGTGTGTTGTAAACATATCACACCCAGTGCTTGGTAAATATAATGTGTCCACCACCTGATGTATGGAGGCTTACCAGACCCAGCTGTATATAAAGCGATGGATTTATCCCCTCCTGGGGTAAAGGTGACACAACCCTCCTATCCAGATGGTGCCTGGTATCTTCCACTCTGATGTCTCTCAATGAGTCAGCCAGGATATAACCACAAATATTCATACGTCTAGAGTGATATTCCCCGGTAGCAGACCTCGTGAAGATGATAGAGTACCCACAGGGAAAAGAGGACGGCTGGTTCCGACTCGCGGGCAGAGAATCCAAACAATGGTGACATCAGTGCACCCTCCCGACGTACGTTTCATCACAACTGATGTTGTCAAAGGGATAGGGTGCGCCGCTGCATCACCACTCGTACAAATGCCGGCCGCCCCCGCGATCTGAGGCGTAGGCAGCCATGATGGTTGTGGGGAAAAAGTTGCGGGATGGCATACAAATTGATTCGGCAGAACAATAAATTGCCCACAACTATCCGAGATTACACAAAAATAACCAACAATTCCAATTAATGTGGCTGCAAAAGATTTTTTATTTTAGCAGCAGAACAAAATAAAGATGAAAAATTAAAATATATATAAAAACAGTCTCAACAGACAATATAAGATGTGTAGGTATCGTATATCCGGATCTAGACCCTCTTAGAGACTACAAAAAATCCGGGATATATCCATAAAATCGTACAATTCGGTACCTGTCACATCAGTGAAGGCACACTATATAATAGTGACCCTAAAAACTTAAAAGAAACTTATGACAGATACAAAAAGTAAAAGTAAAAATAATAAGAAAAAATTGACTAAAATCAATATATATCAAATTTAATAAAAAACATTTTTGATGTTGATATAAAGGCTGCCCAAGCCCCAGAACATGTTCACAAATTATATACTAAATAAAACCATAAAGGATATATATATAAAAAGTATATAAATATAAACCCCCTCCGAATCTTATATCTGGGACCATTTAGTCCTGGTATATATATATATATATATACTAATCATTACTTAAGATTATTCCCTAAATACCTGTGGACTAATAGCCCATAGGGGCGGTAACACCAAAAACCCCAAAAATAATGAGGAACCCCAGTTCAAAGATGTATGTGCTAGAAAGAAGGGGGAGAGTTCGATAATACAATTCCTAAACTGGTAAATACACAGGGAGGGAGGGAACAACCGAAAGGGGTATAGAATTGCCAGGCAGCTGGAAACATGCCTAGATTTAAGAATTATCAATAAAAGTGTTGGTGTCGACATCTACATTCAACCCATAAGGGGTGTAGGATCTAATCTTGTATATCCAGGACATCTCTAATTTAGAGATGCCCCTGGTAATAGACCCACCCCGCCAGTGTGGTTCATAATGGTCAATCCCTAGAAACAAAGTCCCAGAGGGGTCCCTATTGTGATGATCCCTATAATGTTTAGATACAGAGTGATTTTTAAAACCAGTCAGTATATTCGTTATATGTTCATTAAGCCGGACTTGTAAAGGGCGCTTAGTCCGGCCTACGTACTGTAATCCACAAGGGCACTGCAGCATATAAACTACTGCCTTCGTGTTACAGGAAATGAAAGGTCTAATATTAAATTGAGCTGAACGACTTGTGGATACAAAGGTCTGGACCCTCCTAGTGGTAGAACTATTTAGGGAACAGACACTACAGTGACCCCATTTGAAAAAAGCAGTAGGTTGATGGAAGAAAGCCAACCTCTTTGTGGGAGGGTTGATCACATTTGGAGCCACCCTATTTCTCAAAGAAGAGGCCCCTTTAAAAATAACAGTGGGGCGTTGAGGCAGATCTTTACCCCGAACCCAGTCACTCTTCAAGATATGCCAGTGCCTAGATATTAGGTGCCTGACCTCCTTAGCTTGGTGAGCAAAGGTAGCGATAAAGGGCAACTGTGGAGGGGTCCTCAATATAGCATCTCCACTTCTCTCCTTCAGGAGATCCTCTCTATTCATCCGGGATACTTCATCTAAAATAGAGGTCAAGAACTCCTCCTTATACCCCTTTTTCTACAAACCTTTGGGTGAGCGTTTGAGACTGATGGTAAAAGTCACCCAGGTCGGTACAATTGCGGCGAAGCCTGATATATTGGCTCTTAGGAACTCCTTTGAGCCAGGGTTGGTGATGACAGCTTTTTAAAGGAATAAATGAGTTTCCGATCGGAAGGTTTAAAATATGTTGAGGTAATAAACCGACCATCCTTAATCTCGATGTTAAGATCCAAAAAGTTAACTTTATTGGGGTGGGCCACATATTTAAGTTCTATGCCTCTGTTGTTAGAATTCAAAAAAATGAAAAAATCATCCAGACTCTGGAGGTCTCCATCCCATAGGAGGAGGACGTCATCAATATACCTGGCCCAGAGTACCACTTCTGGCCTTCACTGGGTATAGACGACGTCCTCCTCCCATAGGGCCATGAACAGATTAGCAAGGCTGGGCGCATGCTTAGCACCCATAGCGACCCCCCCTCCCCAATCTGACTATAAAACTTATGGTCAAACCAGAAGTAGTGAGTGGCAGCAAACTCCAAAAGTTCCATAATGAACTCTACCTGCTCATGGGATAGCTCAGAATCCTTCTCCAAATAATACCTAACTGCTGCAAGGCCTAGATGGTGTGGTATTATAGTGTACAGGGAAGTGACATCTTGTCAGTAAAGGACCGATCTTTGCCTTTCCGCGGTGGTGCGCGCGCCTGTGCGCGGAAACGGCGCCTGGCGGCTCTATTTCAGTCAGCAGAGCCCTGCAGCTGGTGTTGTCCGCTCTACAACGTTCCCTGAACCTGTGAAACCCCCGGTGACTACTTTCGTGTGATTTCCTGTTCCTGTGACCCCGGCTTGTTCCCTTGGACCTGTTGATATCTGCCCGCACCTGACTCCGGCTTGTTTACGACCATCCGCTTGCCTGCTCCCACTGTACTTCTGTTGCCAGCACGTTGCCGACCCTGCCTGTACCCGACCATCCGTTTGCCTGATCCCGTTGTACCGCACCGCCTGCCAGTTGCCAACCCGGACTGAACCACTACTCTCCTGTCTTGCACGAGCTTCGTGGGACTTCTCCCAACCACCTGAAGTTTGTCCATCCCTCGTGCCCCCCTGTGCTCCAGAGCTCCCTGTCCACACTACCAGGGGTTCTCGAACCAGGGCCGCAAGGGAGGTTGCCCCCCGCATAAGCCAGACTCTACCACCAGGTAACCATC
>BLSH010451446.1:196224-207470 GCA_018402905.1 Glandirana rugosa | reverse complement strand
GCCACATATTAAAACTTGTCAGCTAAAGAGCCAATGTTTAAGAAGCACTCTAAATTAAGTTATAGCACAGGACAAACTAAGTACATAATTAAGGTGGGGGGAGGGGGGGGGTTTACAAGACTTACATCACCGGTACAATAATGTATCTAGTATGCCATTCTTTTTTCTTTGCCAATAATATTTAATATTTTCCAACAAAAAAGGGGAATTATACAAATCGTGAGAATGACACATAAGTACAATTGTCTCCCTTACATAGAAAGCGTAAGGAATAAAGAAAAAGCAAATGCAGATCAAATTTCACAACTTTGATAGTAGGCAGTGACATAAATCAGCGTATGAGACTTCAAATGTGCCCTGATTACTAGTGTGCCCATCAGTACCACCTATCAGTGTCCATCAGTGCTGCATATTAGTGCTTCCTCATCAGTGCCCATCAGTGCAGCCTCATCAGCGCACATCAGTGAAGGACAAAAATTACTTATTTACAAAATTTTCTGACAAAAACAAACTTTTTTTTTTTTTTTTTTTAGCAAAAAATAATTACTCAATGGTAATAAAATACCACCAAAAGATGCCTCTATTTGTGTGAAAAAATGATAAAAATTTAATTTTGGTACAGAGTTGCATGACTGTGCAATTGTCCTTCAAAATGTGACAGCGCTGAAAGTTGAAAATTGGCCTGGCAGGAAGGGGGTAAAAGTGCCCGGTATTGAAGCTGTTACAGTGATTGTAAAGGTAAATTAAAAAAAAAAAAATAATAACAAACATGTCTATACTTACCTGTTCTTTGTAATGCAATTGCACAGAGCGGCCATTAACCTTTTCTTTTCGGTTCCCCCACTGGCACTCCTGGCCCCTTCCCTCTGACCAGTGCCCACATGGGAAGCCGCTTCCCATGGGGCACTCGTGTGTGCTTGCACCTGAGCGCCGCCGCTGCGGCCATTGACACAGACAGTGGGACCCGGCCCCGTTCCCTCATCATTGGCTTTGGTTGACAGCACTGGGAGCCTATGGCTTTTTTTTTTTTTTTTTTTTTGTTTTTTTTTTTTTTTTGATTCATACTTACCTAGGTGGATGCAGCATAGGTCCCCCAGTGCCTCTACACTGAGAACCGAGAGATCGAACACTGCCAATCACTCGGTTCTGACAGCTTCCCGAGCAGAGAGTTGATGACTGTCAGCCAGCAGCTACTGCCCTGCCCCCTCGCACTCACTGGAGCGCTGGGCTGTGGAGGGGTGTGAGCGGCCAGCTCAGGCTATCAGCGGCTCGCTGAGAGGCTGAGCCAGGTGCCAGTCCAGGGATCATGGTGGATCCAAACACTATGGTCATGATGACGCCCTCGAGCCTGGACTGACTCAGAGAGTGGACTTCAGCCCACTCTGCTGAAAACAAGTCACGGAAGTGCAAAACGAACTGGCCCCAATCAATGTGTGAAATGTTTTTTTCCAATCCAATGTGTCAATCTGATGCAGAGTAAATCTGCCCAGTTTTGGCATAGTGCGTGTCTACTTCCCAAAAAAAAAAGTCATTTTGGGGGTATTCGTAGTATTCTTGCATTTTTTTTTACCAGAAAAGAAGGGTAAATGTTCCTTTTTTTGTTTGATTTTTTTTTTCTTTTTTTACATGTTCGCATAATTGTCAGTCAAACTGTCACAGTGCTCAAAAAATGGCCTGGTAATGAACGGGTATTATGGGCTGGTATACAAGTGATAAAGTATTTGTAAACCTTAACAATAACCTGCTCCCCTTTAGTCAGTTAAATATACCATCAATGGCATAGTTCCCCTTTACCAAAAAACTCTTTGCAGCTAAGGGCGCTTATAGGTAAAAACAAACTGTACAGCTTTGACCAATTTTTTTTAGTTATTTGTTATACAGCTTTTTTGCATGTGGAACTGAGAATTTTTTTTTTTTATTTGCTTTCACAGGGAAAAGTTTCCAACAGCAGAGGGAAGCGATGAAGCAGACAATAGAAGAGGATAAGGAGCCTGAAAAATCAGGTGAATGTAAAATATAGCATCTCCATTCTGGTTTGCTCCTACTTGAAAGCAAATTGGTCAAGTGACTTAAATTACGTGCAAGATTTTTAGATTCAGCTTGGTGTTAATTTTTTTTAATGTGTGTGAATATTTTAAATATGAGTCTGTAAATATTTATACATGGATGTGGTACAGCCAAATTTTCATGACTTAAATTTGTTACCCCAACACTTCATATTCCTGATATGTGCCTGTTGTACCATGTACTTGTATAAAAAAAGTATCCTGTGCTCTTTGTATTGCTTCCTTTGTGTGAAATTTAGGGTGTTCCTCCCAGTCCCTCTGCTTGCCTATTAAAAACTGACCACGCTCAGGCTGGATTCACACCTGGGTGTAGCTTTTTCAGGCAGAAAAACACGTTTTTACAGCGATTTTTGCCACGGTTTTGTACAGGTCAAAAGGTCACCAATGTAAAAAGTAGAAAAATGCCCAAATCAAGCTACAAAAAAAACTCCAGAACTTTTTTGAGCTTCGGGCATTTGGCTTCAGGCGTTTTGGAGTGGAGTTGTGAACCATCTCCATAGAGAATAACAGATTTTTTTCCCCTACAGCATTTTGTAGCTACAAAACGCTTAGGTGTGAATGGGGCCTAAGTAGGAACATGTGCGGTCCTACTTAGTTCTTCTTTACTGATGCTTCTCAAATTAGCAATGAGCCAGCCTACTTGTTGAAAACGGCCCCCTCTCTAATTTTTGTAGCTAATGTAAAAATGCTTTTACTGTAATTGTATTTTTGAGAAAAAATTATACATATTCCGCACATCTCTGCAATAATGTACATGCACAGGTCACGTTTTATCCCTTTAAACACACTGCAATTACAGATCCAATGCTCCTAGTTTTCTGTTTGAGCTGACACCAGTGAGAATTCTGCACTGAATACGAAGATGTGTTTAAACCCTGAGTAGTTCTCTGGTGGACTACAGAACACCTCCCACTTTCCCATCTCCTTACCATAAGGGGGAGTTTTTTATCTAATCCAGTAGTTGAGAATTCAGGCAGGGCTGATAATTTTGCTCAGGATTTCATTGCAGTTGTTGCCTAAAACAGGTCGTTTAACGCTTACTGGGTTTTTGTCAGAATCCTTTTTTTTTGTATTTTCATTGTTTTTAAAGGCAGTGGCACTTTCTGATGCTTACCCGCCCTTTTCTACTTGCTGCCTTTTTTTAATTGGTCTTAAAGGCTGCCCATCATAGTAAAGTGTCTGAGTTCCTGCCAAGATTGACTGATGGATTCAGCTATGAGAAGAGGGCTTGAAAAGCTAAGTTATTGGCAGGCACTTAATACCTACAGCTGCTTCTTTAAGGTAAATGTGGTTTCTTAATGTGTTTAACCTAAAAAAAAAAAAAAAATTGATCCTGTTCCCTTAACCACTTCCCATCCGGGCCAATTCTGGCACTTCGCTCCTACATGTAAAAATCATCATTTTTTTTGCTAGAAAATTACACAGCACCCCCAAAGATTATATATGTTTTTAGTAGAGATCCTAGAGAATAGATTGGTAGTCGTTGCAACTTTTTATGTCATGCGGTATTTGCGCAGCGACTGTTCAAACGCTTTTTTTTTTTTTTTGAAAAAAAAGTAAAATTAGCAAATTTTTTGTATAATGTGAAAGATGATGTTACGCCGAGTAAATGGATACCCAACATATCATGCTTTAAAATTGCGCACCCTCGTGAAATGGTGCCAAATTTTGGTACTTAAAAATCTCCATTGGCAACGCTTTAAACATTTTTACAGTTACAGAGGAGGTCTTGGGCTAGAATTGTTGCTCTCGCTTTCACACGCGGGATACCTCACATGTGTGATTTGAACACTGTTTATATATGCGTGCGTGACTTGCATTTGCTTCTGTGCGCGAGCACACAGGGACGGGGGGGCTCTTTAAAATTTTGTTTTATAATATTCATTATTTCACTTTTATTTTTACACTTTCTCTTGAATTTTTTTTTTTTTTTTATGTAAACATCCCTTGTGATGGGAATAGTGTATGACAGGTCCTCTTTATGGAGAGTTGTGGGGTCTATATATAAGACACCACATTTTTCCTCAGGCTGGAAAGACCAAGATAAAAAAAATAAATAAATAAACTCTCGGCCTTTCCAGCCGAGTCCCAGGCATTGTTTACATCCGCTGGCCCTGATGTGAAGTCATAACGTCATGCCCGGGCTTCCGAGGGTCATAGAGATGACTGGTGACCATCTGGTCACCAGTCATCTCTATGGCGAACTTCCATCGGCGACCGATTCGTTCTCCGGCTCGCCGATGGCACGTTAGAGCCGGGAGAAGCACCGGAATGTGGTGGGAGAGGGGGACCACTGCCTGTAAGCACGATCAAGTGGCTGAACTGCCACTATGATCGTTCTTGCCGTACACAGAATCACCGGCTGAAAAAAAATCTGAATGATGCCTGTAGCGCTGCAGGCATCATCCAGATATCCTCACTCAAAGTCCAGGATGTCCATGGACGGTACCTTGGACGGGAAGTGGTTAACGCATGTTATACAGCACAGTACTTGTGCTGTGTCATTTGGCTCCCTGTAACACCTAAAAAACCTGTCTGATCCTGCCAGTTTCTACCCTCCCCTCTGTATGCTGACCCAGATGCATCAGGGATGCTGAGCACTGAGACCGGAGTCATCCGTACATGCCTCCGTCATCTGCAGTCAGCTGAGCACTCTAAAGTAAGCTATTATACCGCATATTTTTATAAATGATATCCACAAGGGAGCTTAATGTTCTATATCAAGGGAACTATAGAAGAAAAAGTTTACATTAACAAACACGTTATTTTCAAAATACAGGACACAGACTCCTTTAAGCCTTGACCATGGGTTATTTTTTGCCACTTTCAAGTAAGGACACTGGCAAACAATGTTGTTAGTGCCCATATAATCCCTCTCTATTCCAACTATCCTCAGTTTATGCTAGTGTCCTTAGGTGATGGAGAACCTCTGTCTACTGAGAGCAGGTTTGTGGTTTGTAATTCTGAGATTACTGAAATATTGAGATGACAACACTTGGTTCTTCACATGGAAAAATCCTTTCCTTCCAGGCTGCATCAACACCACTGCGGCAGTATGATTGCAGCTTCCATTTTTTGTTGCTGCTTAGCAGATGCTCTGGGAACCTCATCTGAACTGCACCACATGGAACCTGGGGACAGCCTCTAACATTAATGTTGCCACTGTACTAGTCCCTGAAGACCCTCCATGGAAGAGAGGGTATGCTCTCTCGACCCAAATGAAGTGGGGAATTCATACCTAGTGGATTCTCCCCTGAAAAGGAGCCAGTACCCTCATGTGGTGGGTCCATGGATTTGCTTTATATATGGTGTCCTCCCCCCTCTCACAACAAGAATTTTTAACCTCTATAGCAGACGTGATGGGTAAAGTCCCTGCTCTGATAGACACCACAGGATGCACAAGGCGTAAGTGCTGCCATTCAGTGTTCCCTGCTGAGTCACTGCCCAACCTCTCCATAACGGCAGTCTTGCTTTTCAAAAAAGATGAGAAGGGAAAGGAAGATAAATCTTCAGAGTCTAAGAACTCCTCCTGGGAGGATAGATGGTTGCCCTTAATCTTTCCTGAGCTGAAAGAAATCATTAAGGTTCTGGTGAATGAGTTGGCCTCCTGTTTAAAACTAGGTTCCCACTTGCTGAGCTTAAGGTCACACCGGTAAGAGATAGGTCCAAGTGATCTACTGGATCCTTTTTTCAGTTTACCCACTAGTAATAGATGGTCTTTGTGAGGACTGGCCAAGACCAAAGTGTATACGCCTCCCAGGTGGTTTGCATAGCAATACACAGTGGAGGAGACCTACCACAAAAAAAAATGGAAAGTGCCTGTGGTGGATCTGGCTATTTCCTACCTCAACTTGAATGTCCCAGCGTTCACCCAGTGAACAAAAGCTTTCAAATCTCTCCACAAAGTCTCTCTTGTTCACTTGAGCTCAGCCATGCAACCGTTTGTGTCTATGGCTGTTTGACAGACTCTGGCATTCTGGCCTAAGCACATGGTGTACAATCCCATATTAATGCTGACGGATCCATCAACTCGCCAAAAACTGGAGCTTCTCTCTGTAGCTTTGCCCTATTGCTTACACGGTTAGATGGCTCCCTGTGTCAAAATTCTTGCGTGGAGCTCATGTCTGTGAAGATGGCTGCAAAATTGGTCTGCAACTTTACAAAAGGACTCTGACAGGGAGCAACTCTTTGGTGGGCCACTAGACACCTTTTATTAAAGTGGTTCTAAAGGAAAACTTTTTTTTTTCCCTAATGCATTCTTTTCAGTAAGGTAAAAAAAAAACTTTTCAAAATCTGCTCCCCCCCAACCCACCCTTAAACACTCACTTAAGCCCAATCTTGATCCAGCCCTGTGCTCATTTGCAGCAGCTCTTCTCCTGTCTCACTTCTCACAGGAAACTCTGCAGTAGTGTGAATCATTTGCTTCTGCTGCTGTTGCTCAAATCCTTTGGGGAGAGAGCACAGTGCAGGGTCAAGCCACGGTGTGTGTGTGTGTGTGTGTGTGTGTGTGTGTAAGCGGCTTGCTATGGGGGCACTTGGAAAAGAGGAGGAGTGAACAGCGTCTGGGGGGAGACCTCAGAAGAGGGGGTTCGTATACACTGTTAAGCAGGTAAGTATACACTGTTGCATTTTTTAATAACAAAAAAGAAATGAACATTAGGGAAAACCATATGGAACTGAAATTCCGGAACTTTTAAGGTGCCACAGTTAGACAAAAAATATTTTTCATAAAACTTCCATAGACTTTATTTATACAAGGTTAAAAAATAAGATAAAAAGCAATTTCATTATTGAAAACAATTATATCATATCATATACAACTTTCCAACTGTCCTTGCTCAACATGTTTCACCCCGTTGATAGGGCTTCTTCAGGAGACTTATAGGAGTTGTGTAGAGTAAATACTATAAGTGAAAGACACGCAATAGTTAAATATAACTTACACCAACATTATATATCAGTGTAGCATGTAAGCATTATTTTCTGCAATACATCCATTTCAAAATAGAAGAAAAGAGACGAGAAGAAAAAGTATATGGCGTATATGAGTAAAAATGGCGTATTTTTTTTGAGCAGTGTACATTTTAAATGAAAAGGTCAACATGAAGAGTTGATGATCAGTTAGGATTATAGAAGATAGACATACTGTAAGTCTTCCTACCAGAATATGTATAATATATGGGAGAAAGAATAAGCTTTGGTATAGGTATTCAAGTTGTTGTGCTGGCATCTACAGAAAACAGAGCCCAACTCCAGCTTGAAAAATATTTTTTGATTCTGTCAATGGTTTACTGTTGTCTATATCCTCATTTGAAAGTTTTCCCTTCACTTCTTGCTCACTTCCATTAAAAAGGGGGCAGAATGATGGGAAATCTCACCAGTGATGACAGAGCAGTAAAATCTTTCTATTTTAGTAGAATGGGGGAAAGTTAATAATTTTATTAGGTTTTATTATCTGTGCATTTCCGTCCCTTGACCCTTTTTCCCTTGTGCTCCTTGTCTTCATATCACAAGTATTTGGCTTCCAAGTTAAAACATATTATTCTTCTTGCAGGAAAATTGTGGTGTGCAAAGAAGAACAAAAAAAAAAGAAAAAAAGTGTTATACAATGCCAACAAAAATGATGGTAAGCTTGCAAGTATTTGTTTAATAATATTTTTTCCAGTGGATGCCATTTTTTTTTTTGGAATAAAGACTTAATGGTAATTCCACTTAGCACTCACTGCAACCCACATCTGCCGATTTAGCGATCCATACACTTATCCGTTCACAGCCCCAGAGGCTGTAAATCAGAATAATACTGTCAATAGCAAGCTAAGATTTGTAAACTCAGTCCTGTAACCATGCTTGCCAATGAGAAATCACTTCTGGGGCAGAAATAGTGATTCTCATTGGGCTTCGAAATCAGACCAGTCACCCCTTGCCATTGCCAGTATTTTCCTGATGCACAGTCTTTGGGGCTGTGTGTGGATCAATATATCAGCAGACGTGGGCGGCTCTGAACTTGCTAAATAGCATGAAAGTACAGCTGCATCTGGAGGTGTGTAGAGGATGTTGAGAGGCAACATTCTCATTTTTGGATGCATGAGTGGAATTACCCTTCATGCAATAAGATTCCTTCATCTGAATCCTCTGCACAGATCACTTAGCGAAATGTTAACCCCCCTATTTACTGCATATTGACAGATTTGTTGTCTGTGAGTCAGTAGTGTGTTGTGCCTGTTGATAAAATATTTTACTTGTAATAAATTTGGAACAACATGAAAGAATCTGTTTGAAATTTGTTCCGGGATTCTTCTTTTCCCATCCAGATTACGATAATGAGGAAATCTTAACATATGAAGAAATGTCCCTTTACCACCAACCAGCAAACAGAAAGCGACCCATAGTTCTTATAGGACCACAGAATTGTGGGCAAAATGAGCTGCGGTTGCGCTTGTTGAACAGTGAAGCTGATCGTTTTGCCACTGCTGTGCCTCGTATGTATTTTCTTCTCATTTTTAATGGGTAATAACAGTTTGCAAAAGCAGTTTAAGCAGAAATTGATAACCTACATGAAAGAAATCCCATGCTCAGAAATATGTGGGCCATTTTCTTTCTTACTCATCCAGGGGCAGAGGAATTCAGTTTGTTGCGTTATACTGCCACTTTCAGGTTGAGTGGACACTGACAAAAAATACAATTCTGAGCCAGCCCAGTATAAACTCTCATCCCCAGCATGCCTTGGGCATTGTTCACACAGGTACACTTTTTCTGTGCTGAAACACACCTTTCAAGTCCAAAACGTAATGAAAAATTGTCCCCTTAAAATTCTCTGTAACTGTTCACATCATGGTGCGAGTGTGCCATGTTTTTGAAAGTCCTGCGCGCTGCATCTTTGGTGCCATGTTTTGAACCTTTCACAATAGTCAATATAAACATATCAAAAATGCAAAAACCAAATGCAAAAAGTTGCATTTTTGGTGCTCTTTTGCATAATGTAAATTTTTTTTCTCAGGTGACCAGGGATAATTCACATGCAAAATGCATCTAAATTATATACATTATATAAAATTTTCATGCAATGCATTAAAACTCATACTGCGCACAAGTGTGAATGGGCCCTTTTTTTTTTTGAAGGGTAGAAAAAAGAACATTCTACTGAAATGATTATGAAATGCTTTATTGTCTAGGTGTATAGATGCATCATCATTACGTTCTGGTTAGATTAATTGCTTACTTGCCATTGAGGGATACAGAAAGCCTTTGACTTCAGGTTATACTGCCACCTGCTGCCACGATTGGACACTGGAAAACAAAAAACTGTAGGCCAGTCCAGGATAAGCCCTTTTATCAGCATGCCTCAGTTTTGCCCTAGTAGGATTGATGCCTTTGCTTTACCAAGAAAAAGTCAAACTTTATTTTTCTTCAATCGTGATTCCTGTTAAATTGCTGCTGAGATGGTCTTATTCTGTACTTGTCCAAATACACGTTTTCTCAGTATAAATTTTGGAAGCCCTACCCAGATCCCGTTGGACCGGACAATTGAAAAGCTAGTCTGACCCTTGGGCACAGGGATGTGGTGCATGTGGTTCTTTCCATACCCAAGTTAACCACAAAGTGCTTTCAAGGTCCAGAACTATGGCACAGGCTCAGATGAAATCCTGTCTCTGAAGACTCGCTTTGTGAGTAGGCTGTGCAAAATGAGCATCGGGAGCTCCCTGGAGCAAAAATTGCTGTGGGCATTTTTCCCGTTTCTGCTCCTAAATGGAAGTGACGTGAATCTCTCCTCTTTTGGTCTCTGCTGCCCACCCACAATAACTTGGTCACTGTGTGATGCCTGACCCTTTCCTACCATCCAAGCGGATTTATGAGTACACAAGGTCTAGCCTTGTACGCTGAGCTACATTATCCCTGCTCTGCGTTTCAGCATGTCTGATCGCACATGGGGAACAGTCCTGCTGTGTCACGTGCCTCCAGCTCACCCTACAATAACAGTTCTGATGCTGCCTGCAGTGCAACCACTGAAGGGCCTGACTCTGACAGCCAGCTTCTACTATTATGTATGCCATCTTTGGAGGAGTCTTCAGCTCAGTCATTGCCTCTGTCCCAGCAGAATTTCATTGCAGCTATGCAAGATATTATAGGTCAAATAGCACACCTAATTGCTTACTCTGACGATAGAGATCATAACAGGCCTCCATGCTTTCCCCTGCAGAGTACTTATCTGATCTGCCTTTGGCCACCAAGACTCCATCTACAGAGTCATTTTCTTTTGTTCAACCTGCTTGCTTGTTTTACCCCAGCCACAAACGCGATGTGGATGTAGAAAAACCTTCCGCTGAGCATTGATATTTTTACAGTGGGTAGACCTACCCGCCATCGGAATACACTCATCAGGGCCACCGGCTTTAGCCGGCAGTGCTGATCAAGACAAACTTTTCCAACAGGCTGGTTGTACATAAGTTAGTTGATAGGTTGACTCGTGTACAACCAACCTGCCCATATATTAGAGCTGCACGATTCTGGCCAAAATGAGAATCA
Organism: Glandirana rugosa; assembly: GCA_018402905.1. Taxonomy (NCBI): domain Eukaryota; kingdom Metazoa; phylum Chordata; class Amphibia; order Anura; family Ranidae; genus Glandirana; species Glandirana rugosa. The sequence continues at coordinate 196,881 of BLSH010451446.1, read as the reverse complement.
CAATTTTTTTGCTTAGAATAAAGATCACGATTCTTGCGGCATAACATCTTACATATACAAAAAAAATTGGGTTAACAGCACTGTTTAGTTTTTTTTTTTTGTGTCATTTCTCCAAAAAAATTGCGTTTGAAAGACCGCTGCGCAAAAACCGTGTGACATAAAATATTGCAACAACCGCCATCTTATTCTCTAGGGCCTCTGTTAAAAAAAAAAATATATATATATATATATATATATATATATATATATAATGTTTGGGGGTTCTAAGTAATTTTCTAGCAGAAAATACTGGGTTTTTATTTGTAAGCAGCAAATGTCAGAAAAGATTGTTCTAACAACAAAGACTACGACCTATTGATTATTCCTAATAATACGCGATGATACATGGAACGAAGTACCTATAACAGAGAACAAAGTACCTATAACGGAAAACTCTATGTTATTTTGATAACTTTGATTTTTCTTCATTTTTCTATTCAAAGTTTACTAGTTTCTCAACTTGAGGGCACATATCTTCTCAAATCAAATCGGTAAATTTCTGATTTAGAAAAGACTGTAAACGACGAATGTTTATTTTTGGGTCATAAAAGACGATCTTTTAATGAATCTTGGGGGTTTGTAATATATATATATATATATATATATATATATATATAT
>BLSH010451446.1:184040-196214 GCA_018402905.1 Glandirana rugosa | reverse complement strand
AGAGTACTTATCTGATCTGCCTTTGGCCACCAAGACTCCATCTACAGAGTCATTTTCTTTTGTTCAACCTGCTTGCTTGTTTTACCCCAGCCACAAACGCGATGTGGATGTAGAAAAACCTTCCGCTGAGCATTGATATTTTTACAGTGGGTAGACCTACCCGCCATCGGAATACACTCATCAGGGCCACCGGCTTTAGCCGGCAGTGCTGATCAAGACAAACTTTTCCAACAGGCTGGTTGTACATAAGTTAGTTGATAGGTTGACTCGTGTACAACCAACCTGCCCATATATTAGAGCTGCACGATTCTGGCCAAAATGAGAATCACAATTTTTTTGCTTAGAATAAAGATCACGATTCTTGCGGCATAACATCTTACATATACAAAAAAAATTGGGTTAACAGCACTGTTTAGTTTTTTTTTTGTGTCATTTCTCCAAAAAAATTGCGTTTGAAAGACCGCTGCGCAAAAACCGTGTGACATAAAATATTGCAACAACCGCCATCTTATTCTCTAGGGTCTCTGTTAAAAAAAATATATATATATATATATATATATATATATATATATATATATATATATATAATGTTTGGGGGTTCTAAGTAATTTTCTAGCAGAAAATACTGGGTTTTTATTTGTAAGCAGCAAATGTCAGAAAAGATTTAGTCTTTAAATGGCTAAACTAAACTCTTCTATACACGGGAGTTCAACTCTTTGATCATTTGAAACTTATCTTTTTACTTCTTTTTAGTTTCAATAGTTTTATTGTATCTCAAAAGGCAATATCCATGAAACAAGAGACAATATCCATGAAGCAAGGTACATAGTAGCGCATAATAATCCTTATTAGTTATCCAGCATCAGAAACAACAATCTTGTTAGGTACCTTACCCCTGCATTTAAAATAAAAAATAATCAGCTCTTGAAACATTCTTAGGTTGTCTACACAAACATCCTATACTCTCCCGGTTTCCCCCTCTCGGACACCCCCAATGGGTTTACACTTTGTCTGTGGAGAGGGGGAGACCAGATGATGGTTCAAAGGGGTCTTAATGGTAATATGATTTAACATTAAATGACCTGTAACATTATTGACAGGAAAATAACAGTGTGGCGAAATTGTACCTTGATAAATACCAAGAGTTAGGGATAAAAAGGAGGGGACAGAGAAAGAGAAATAAGGGGGAAGTATAAAAGGGGGAAGGACAGGGTACAAGACATAGTTGACATCATAGACCATAGTCAATAGTGCAATTTGGGTTAGTGAGCCAGGAGTTCCAGGCAGCCTGGAATTTTTTATATGTTAGTGATGATAGCGCTAATATTATTTCCATTTCACATTGATGGTTTAATGCTTGGATCACTTCTTTGAGGGTTGGCTGGTCAGGAGACTTCCTTTTTTTTGTAACACTCGTTGTGGCAGCTAGAAGGAGATGTATTATTAAAGTACGATGTTTTGGGTGGTGGTCCTGGATATTGAGGTGCAGTAAGGCCAAGCCCAGATTGGATTTAATACTTTGGTTACATATATCTGAGAGGGTTGAAAATATTTTGTTCCAGAAATGACCTTATTGATCTGCAAGACCATAAGACATGAAGTAGTGTACCTACCTCTCCACAATTTCTCCAGCAGAGGGCCGACTGGTGAGGGTATATTGAGGTGATTCTATGCGGGGTGAGGTACCAGGAATGCATGACTTTTTGGTATTGTTCCCAATGGGTTATGCATTTGGAGGCGATATAAGTGGTGCTTAACGCCTTTTCCCAGTGATTGTTTGGAAGACTTACGCTCCAAACCACCTCCCATTTCAGCATAGCTTTAGTTTTGGAGAAAAATCCTTGTGTGCAGTAATTTTTGTAGAAAAGGGAGATGCCTTTGGCCGCTGGGGCCGTCTCTTGGATATAAGTGGCAATTGGAAGCACGATATCTGTTTTTAGTGGAAGTGGGTGGGGATGCAGAAACAATCTAATTTGTATGTGCTGATAGTGATGTATGGGTGATAGGGAGTATTTGGATTGGAGGTATTCAAACTGGTGACATTTTTGGGCCTCATTACCCTGGTAAAGATCCCCAATAAATTGGATGCCCTTTTCTTGCCATTTTCTGAGATCTAGCCCAGGGATAAAGTGATGGAGAACCGATATGGGAATTTTGATTGCAAGGTAGGGGTCTGTAGAGAGTGGTTCTGATTTGAAATCTTTCCATGTATTTAGAGTTGTCAAATGGTTGGAGAGCCGGAACCTATTGGGGGAGCTCCAAGCTTTGCAGCAAGTAAGGCAGATTTTAAATCATTGTGTGGGATGCTTAGAGATTGTATAGTGGCCCATGTTTTTTGCGGGTGGAAAGTCCACCAAAATCGAAGCTGGTCTAGTACACAAGCTCTGTAATATGCTACTACATTGGGGGATCCCATTCCACCTAGTTTCCTGTGTCTTTCCATGATGTTCAGTGCACATCTGGAGGGTTTATGGTTCCAAATGTATTGGGTGAAGCATCTTTGTACCTTAGTTAAATAGGTTTTAGAACGTGGGATGATCACTGTCCTAGGAATGTACAATAGCCTAGGAAGAATCAACATTTTAAGCGTAGCTATTCTACCCATGGTATTTAGGTCTGCTGATCTCAATTTAGATAGCTGTTGTGGTAAGGATTCCAAGAAGGGTTTATAATTAGCATTATATAGTTGAGAGGTTGTCGATGTAAGTTTAATGCCTAAAAATGTTATGGAGTGTGGTGGCCATATATATGGGAATCTTCTTTTGATAATGCTTTCTAGATGACTAGGTATTTATCCCCAGGATTTGAGACTTAGATGCATTTAGTTTGTAGTATGAAATGGAGCTAAATTCGTCCAAAATTATTTGAGTTTCTGCAAGTGATTTCTCTGGGTTTGACAATATCAACATAACATCGTCCACGAACAGACTTATCTTGTGCGGGTGATCAGCTATAGAAACGCCCGAAATATTAGGGTTGGTTCTAATTCTCTCCGCTAGTGGTTCCATTAGGAGTGTAAAAATTATGGGTGACAGAGGGCACCCTTGCCTGGTGCCATTCCTAATGTGTATGGATTTAGAGGTCATTCCTGCATTAAGGACTACTGCTGATGGATTGGAGTATAGTAAAGTTATTGCAGATTGAATCCACCCACTTAATCCGAATGTGTTTAATACTTCTCTGAGGTATCCTCAGTGGACCCTGTCGAACGCCTTCTATGCGTCCAAAGAAAGGAGCAGAGAAGGCGTCCGGGAGAGCCCTGACTGATGCACCAGATTGATGAGGCGTCTAGTAGCGTCTGGTGCTTGACGCCCTGGTACAAATCCCACCTGGTCAGGATGGATAAGTGAAGGTAAGACCTTTTGAAGTCTAGTGGCCAACAATTTAGCGTAAATTTTCACCTCTGCATTTAAAACGGAAATAGGCCTGTAGTTAGACAGTGACGTTGGGTCTTTGTTAGGTTTAGGGAGGGTAATTATAACTGCTTTTTAGCATATCAGAAGGAAATGAACCTAAGGATGAGGCTTGTTCGAAGAAGTCGCACAGGTGGGGGGCCACCTCTGCGATGAATATTTTATAAAATTCATTGGTGAACCCGTCTTCCCCCAGTGACTTGTGGTTTGGGAGACTTGATATAACCTCTGCAATCTCTTGTAGAATTATGAGTTCGGACAGGGTGAGGAGCTCTTTATCTGAGATTTTAGGGAGGTCAATTTTATTTAGAAATTTTTTAATAAGATCTGTGTTGGGTTGTGGAGTGGAGGGATCATTTTCTAGGTCGTACATGGATTGATAATAGTCTGCAAAACCGTTGGCAATGTCACTCGGGTTATAAAGAGAAATTTTCTTACTAGGGTGGACAATACAATTTATTCTTTGCTGGATTTGTTTCGCTTTGACTTTGTTAGCTAACCATGCTCCTGCCTTATTGTGGAGGCCATAGAATTTAGCTTTCATAAATTTTAGGTTATCCTCATACTTGTAGAGTAGGAAGGATCTTAGCTTCTGTCTTTCTTGTAAAATACTTTGGGTTAAGTCAGGGTTGGGGTGGTTTTTATTGGTCAGCTCTTTATTAGCTATGGACTTTAGGATCTCTTCGATCTGCCTCATCCTTTGTTTCTTAAGCTGTGCAGCCAATTTAATTAATATTCCCCTCATATAGGCTTTGTAAGTTTGCCACAGCGTGAATCTGCTAATATTCTGGGAGTCATTAAGTTCAAAAAACTGTTTATGCTCTTGTTGTAGTATTTGGCACAATTTCTTGTCCTCTAGAATCGATGCATTTAGTCGCCATCTCGGTGGAGGGGCTTTAGAGAGGTTGTCATCAAATTCCAGTAGAATGGGCGCATGATCAGACCAAGAAATTGTGCCAATATCTACTTTTACAACATTTTGTAATGGTACCTTCATCATGAAAAAATAATCGATATGAGAATATGATGTGTGAGCTGATAAGTGTGTGTAGTCCTTTTCGGACCCATGAAGGCAGCGCCACACATCATATAACTCGTATTTGTGCAATAAAGCTACTAATGCATTATTAGATCTCCTATTAGGAGAAGTTGAGTCCATGTCGGGTTGCAGGGCCGTATTAAGGTCGCCTCCCATCAGCAACGTTCCTTGTTTAATGTCCATGACCTGGAATAATATTGGACGGAGAAAGTTCTTCACTTTAGAATTTGGCGCATAAATGTTTACCAGAGTGTAAATGTTATTGTTCAATTTGCATATTAAAATAATGAATCTGCCACTAGGGTCTTCCACCGACTTTATAAGATGGAACTGAATTGAATCCTTTATGGCAATAAAGACCCCACATTTTTTCTTTGGTCCGTTGGCCATAAACACCAAGGGATATCTCCGGAATTGCAATTTAGGGCATTTGTGAGCGGCAAAGTGAGATTCCTGGGTAAAAATTACATCCACCTTGTATTTATTTGCTTCCTTCCTTAGCGCATGTCTTTTAAAGGGGCTAAGGCCCTTACAGTTTATGGAAATAACTGTTAATGGCATGAGAAAGAATCCTTGCTGAATCCATTTCTGTCAGCAAAGATCTGATTGTGTGTGAAGTTATTAAAAGGTACTGTACCTGAGTCCATGGTATTCAGATTCGTATCAAGGTTGTCCCAAAGTGGTGCTGAAATCCTGGCTTCCAAGGTGTTCTTGGCTCGTGGGAGCCCCCTGGTGGTTGTCCTGAGAAAGTTGAGGTGATTAACTAAAGTTCTTGTAGAGATGTCGTCTGGGTTAGAAAGGAGAAACAAGAATAGAAACACACAAACCATATAGGCAGGTGTTAAGAAACCTTTGGTAAAAAAGGGCCTGGTATAACGCAGGCTAGATGTGCGGCTTAGCCACAATTGAAGCTCGGGGGGTTGAGAACTTTGCCATAACAATACTGGCATTACAAAATAGAAGTTGAGGTTTTACTGTGAGAGGGGAACCTCCATAGGGGGGGGGGGGTGAAGTCCTTAGGACCACTCTGATTGCAGGTGTTCCAGATTTGGTGACATCTTTTGTTGCATCTCAGTAGGGAGCAATTGCCATTCCTTAAAGAGCTGTATTCCCTTCTCCACGCTATAAACTGGGTACATTTTCCCGTTCCAAGATATGAGTAGCTTTGTCGGAAACCCCCAGTGGTATATCACTTTGTTGCGTAGGATTTTCGTAAGTGGCTGTACCTTTTTCCTGTTTAGTGCCGTTTGCTGAGAAATGTCAGTAAACAGAGATATGTTTTGGAATTCGTCCGGAACGGTCAGATTTTGTTTAGCCGCCGCCATGACACGTTCTTTGACGTGGAAGTAATGGATTCTGGCTAGCGTGTCCCTGGGTGCGGTGTCTGGGAGAAATTTAGGCTTGGGGATCCGATGGGCCCTGTCGACGCAGAGCTCTGTCACTGAGGTTAGGGACTAGCGATTTCATTAACCGCTGTATGAAACATGTCAGCTCATTTGCCTGAATAGATTCCGGAATCCCTCTAAATTTAATATTATTGCGTCTCGAGCGATCTTCTAAATCAGCCAATTTGTTCTGGAGACGTTGTAATGCATTTTCCTGATCTGTATAAGCGTCTACTAAATCGTTGTGGGCCGAATATAGATCCGCCATTTTATTTTCCAGATGGCATATTTTGTCAGATTGTGCCTGCACCGCCTCTTGTAATGGATTTAACATGTCAGCTTAAACAGTGTACTCCTGAGTGATAAGAGCATGCTCTTCATAGTGTGCTCTGATATCGCTTGGTCAGAAGCAGGGAAGGACTCTATGGCTAGGCCTTGTAATGGAGTCTGCATGTATGTCTGCAGGGGCACGCTTTGTAGTCCCTGTGGAGATTCCTCTCCTTCTCTCCTCTGTTTTGTTTTAACAGGGCTGCGTGCAGTGGGGGTGGGAGGAGGAGATGAATCCTCCACTTCAGCTGCCTGTCCAGTGAGAGGTGATCTCCCTGCCTGCTGTGTGTTGTGGCCACGTGTAGTGCCGTTCATTCCTCCTTTGTTATTACCCACGCCATTTTGCCTACCTTGATACGGTGCTGCCGGGTAAAAGTCTGTGAGGTGCTGCGGCGGTTTGTTCGCCTTTCTTCTTTTACTCATGGCAGGCCCCGAGCTCTTCTCAATCTCCTGGCACACTTTCTGGGTTCGGATGGCTCCCCTTGCCACTGTAATCGGTCGCTGTAGGTGCGATATGCCCGGAACTCCCGACTATGCGGCCATCTCTTCCGCCAGCCGGACACGCCCCCCTTTTTACTACTTTTATCAACTTGAGTTGGCTCTCTGCCCAGACATGGCAGTCTGCCCAGACCCAAGTCACTCCGACTTTAGAAAAAGATTCCTGGGTAAACTTCAGGTGACTTGCATTGACTTCTATTACAGTCAAGTCGCGCTGAGTCACCCCACAAGTTTGGACTCCATTAACTGCACTGAAAATCGCGGTAATATGTGATTAAGATCACGGGGGGTGAATCGTGATTGCGATTAATCGTGCAGCTCTACCATATATGGATCGAAATTTAGCCAGTCCCTGCTGAACTGGCTGAATTTTGATCCATTAGTTACTCCTAGAATAAAAAAAACCGTCTAGGGTATTGATGCATGATGATGATGGATGTTGGACCGATGGCAATAGGGATGCCACATCCTGTTTTGAAATTCAAACAGAAGATTGTAAATGAATTGTGATTTTACGGCCCCTTTCACACTTGTGCAATGCGATTTTGCCGCAATTTTTTTTCCGCTGCGATTTTTCGGCGATTTGGGATCAGTACAACTTTGGTCCGACTTTGTTGCAACTTTGGCACCATGAAAACCTATTACAAAGGCATACAGAAGTAGTACAGAAATTGCATCTATATTATTTAGGTGCAATTTGCATGCAACTTTGAGGGTTTAACATTGAAGTCTATGGATCTCAAGTTGCATCAAAGTTGCAAAGTTGACTTTGAAGTCGGCCAGATATGAACGGTACTAATTGGAAATCATGTGGAAGGACTTTGCAGTCCGAAGTCGCAGGACAAGTCGAATAAGTGTGAAAGGGCCTTAAGGTGCCAATAAACAATGTATAAAACATTGTCACCAAAGCACAAGCTAAAAGTATATAACAGCGTTAAGCCTCGTCAGGCGTTCTATTCAAAATCAATGGTTTCCTATGGGAGCCCATTGATTTGAATAGAAGCCGCACCAGAAGTCGGATCGCGATGATCCGACTTGTGTGCCAGGGGCCTTAAAGGGAAACCCCCGCAAAAAAAATTGCGTGGGGTTCCCCCTCGAGCATACCAGGCTCTACGATCTCGCATGGATTTTAAGGGGATCCCCCACGCCGAAAAAAACGGCGTAGGGTCCCCCCCAAAATCCATACCAGACCCTTATCCGAGCACGCAGCCTGGCCGGCCAGGAAAGGGGGTGGGGACGAGCGAGCGCCCCCTCCTGGACCGTACAAGGCCGCATGCCCTCAACATGGGGATTATGGGTGCTTTGGGGCAGGGGGGGCACTGCGCCCCCCACCCCAAAGCACCTTGTCCGCATGTTGATGGGGACAAGAGCCTCTTCCCGACAACCCTGGCCGTTGGTTGTCGGGGTCTGCGGGCGGGGGCTTATCGGAATCTGGAAGCCCCCTTTAATAAAGGGGCCCCCAGATGCCGAGCTCCCCACCCTATGTAAATGAGTATGGGGTACATCGTACCCCTACCCATTTACCTGGGGGAAAAAAAGTGTACAAAAAAAACACTACACAGCTTTTTAAAATATTTTATTAAATCCGCTCCGGCGTCTTCTGCCCTCTCTTCTCCCTCGTCTTCTTTCTTTGGCTCTTCTGCTCTTTTGCCGCTGTCTCCCCTGCTAGCTTCTCCCGCCACTGCTTCTTCTTCTTCTCTTCCTTCTTCTTCTGGAGATGTTCACTCGTCACTCTCTTCCACTCGAATGCCGGGTCCATGCTGTGCAGTTGCCTTATATTGGCATGGGGCGGGGCCACACGATGACATCGTCATGAGCCCCACCCTCATGATGTCACATCCTGGGGTGGGCCATCACATCACAGCCCGCCCCAGGATGTGACATCATGAGGGTGGGGCTCATGATATCGTGTGGCCCCGCCCCATGCCAATATAAGGCAACTGCGCAGCACGGACCCGGCATTCGAGTGGAAGAGAGCGACGAGTCAACATCTCCAGAAGAAGGAGGAGGAGGAGAAGAAGAAGAAGCAGCGGCGGCGGGAGAAGCTAGCCGGGGAGACAGCGGCAAAAGAGCAGAAGACCCCTCAGAAGACAGAAGACCCCGCAAAAGAGCCGAGGGAGAAGAGAGGGGAGAAGACGCCGGAGCGGATTTAATAAAATATTTTAAAAAGCTGTGTAGTGTTTTTTTTTGTACACTTTTTCCCCCAGGTAAATGGGTAGGGGTATGATGTACCCCATACTCATTTACATAGGGTGGGGGGCCCGGCATCTGGGGGCCCCTTTATTAAAGGGGGCTTCCAGATTGCGATAAGCCTCCGCCCGCAGACCCCGACAACCAACGGCCAGGGTTGTCGGAAATAGGCTCTTGTCCCCATCAACATGGGGACAAGGTGCTTTGGGGTGGGGGGCGCAGCACCCCCCCCCCTGCCCCAAAGCACCCATACTCCCCATGTTGAGGGCATGCGGCCTGGTACGGTCCAGGGGGGGGGCGCTCGCTCGTCCCCACCCCCTTTCCTGGCCGGCCAGGCTGCGTGCTCGGATAAGGGTCTGGTATGGATTTTGGGGGGGACCCTACGCCGTTTTTTTTTTTTTTGGCGTGGGGGATCCCCTTAAAATCTATGACAGATCGTAGAGCCTGGTATGCTCTTGAGGTGGAACTCTGCGTAATTTTTTTTGCGGGGGTTTCCCTTTAAGACCCCTGACACAAAAGTTGCGCCGCAAGTCGGATCATCGCGATCCGACTTCTGGTGCGGCTTCTATTCAAATCAATGGGCTCCCATAGGGAACCATTGATTTTGAATAGAGGCAGAAAACGCCACTGAAAGCTAGCGTGCATTGACGTCAATGCAAAATGCTGAGAAAAACGTCAATTTTTTCCCAGACGTCAGGCCCGGCGTTTTGCTTATTTGTTTGCAAACGCTCGTGTGCATGAGGCCTTTAAGATTATGAATAATATAATACCCCATAGCCCCCCTGAGTTTTCTACTGCTCAGCCTACAGTGTTGCATATAAATAAAAAAAATATTTAGTAACCACTGTTGATATAAATAATTGATAGAATGTGTTCAGTTGACAATAGCTGATTCATGCAGTGGTACAGGAGCTCCTTTAATCAATATATTTCTAAGATATGATCTGCTTCTTTAGGAAATGTATAGAGGCATCATGTTTTTATATGTCAGAAGAACTATGCATATCAAAGCAATGTGGTTTGGAAGAGGGCAATCTGGGAGTTTGTGTGTGGCCAGTGTGGGGTAACTTCTTGTAGGAACACATGGGGCATGTGGCAGAAGTCTGATGCTGGGGATAAGTGGATGAAGGTGACAGTTGATGTCTGGCATATGCCTGTGGATGGCATTAGGATTCTCCTTGATTGTACTTTTCCAAACCACTGTTTTACAACTGCCAAAGAATTTCATCAGATCATTGGAGTAGCATCATCTACTAGGGCTGCTTTAATCCCTAAATTAATTTTGAAGTCTTCCACCTGGGGATGTATTTGGCTTTTGGTTCGTAACATAATTTAATACACCTGGTTCTTTTGGCATATACATGCATGTATTTATCTGTCTGTAGCCTTTACCAGTGCTCTCCCAACTCAAGGCTCATTTAGGGTCCCAAAGGCCGCTAACATCTCTTGGGTGCACCCTCTGTTCACAAATTATCCTTTATGGAGACCAGAAGAACCCTGTCCAGTAGTTTACCTTTCAAGACCAATACAAAAAATATGGAGTGATTGGTGCTTAACCTCTTTCAATATTAATACAGTGCCTATATATATATATATATATATATATATATATATATATATATATAATATGTGTGTATGTGTGTGTATATATATATATATATATATATATATAGTGTGCATACATATACCAAATACAGTGACCATTGCAAATGAATAATCAAAAAAGTTCATCAAAAATATAAAAAATATATAATGTAAAAAAGGAGATATAAATCAGTCCATAACCATGCTCATAAAATGACAAAGTGCAGTATATCCAATAGTGATTCACCACCATGCGTGTGCTAGGGGTTTAAACTCACCAGAAATCAATATTCAAAAAGCCCATAGATCAAACAGATGACTGTGACCAGGAACCAATACACTCCGGAGCATGGGGAGGACCAGTGTTGGTAAATCAAGTATTCCTCCATAAAAGTTGTTACCGGTACATTGGAGACATAAAATCCCATAGTGTTACACCACTTTATTTAAAAGAGAATTTAAAAGTATCTAAAAATGACAACTCACATTTGCTGGTGCTTATGTGTCAGCACAGACATAAACGGCATGCTTGCAAATAGGACCAATTGTTCACAGAGCGGTGTGCGCTTCACCAATGTGATAGCCAAGTGACCGGAAATGACATTGGGTAGTAGGGCGTGGAACACATCATCAGGAAGTATGCCTCCCCCATGTCTGAATGTGTTTTATATACTCAATGCTGCCCAGTGATTTGTCAAAGAGTAAATGCTTAAAATCCTTGAAAATACAGCTTTTTTTTTTAAAAAAATGTGCAACCCGCCACATGCTGCATATGCAAGGTTACAATTCATTTAAAATTTAAAAATGAAAAATAAAAAATGCTGTTTTACAAAGGTACAAAGATATTGACATTCAATTAAATTACACTAAGTCCCTAACTTTTTAAAATTGCGTGATACTCAATCTAAAAAACAAAAATAACACATTGAAGGCTAATACGACAGACACATTTTTTATTTAACGGGGATTGAATTGAAAGGTGTATGAGTGACCATCTAGGCTTGTTAACGAACACCGCCATCTTGTGGGTTAATATAGTTATAGCAATGATAAAACACTTCATTACAATGGAAATTGCTATAACTTCCTTAAAAGACAAGTGCCATCTTGTGGCTTATTACAGATATAGCAAAAGGCCTAAAAAAAGCCTTTTAGATGGAATGCTTTAGTAGATCCACATGTGGATCTGCACGATATGCATCTACCACATCTAAAGAAGCCTTCCCTGTCAAGAAATGTGAGGGGTCTTTTTGGGGGGGGGGGGGGTCAATAACATTTTTGGCTAAATGGTTTCTCAGGCCTGGCGCTCTCCTGTAAATGAATGTTGGTTTTCTTGGTAAAAACAAGCTGTATTTTCAAGGATTTTAAGCATTTACTCTTTGACCAATCACTGGGCAGCATTGAGTATATAAAACACATTCAGACATGGGGGAGGCGTACTTCCTGATGCCGTGTTATCTAAACACGAAATGCATTGAAGCTGCGCCCTTCTACCCAACGTCATTTCCGGTCGCTTGGTTAAGACTATCACAGCGGTGAAGCTCACGCTCTTCTGTGAACAATTGGTCCTATTTGCAAGCATGCCGTTTATGTCTGTGCTGACACATAAGCACCAGCAAATGTGAGTTGTCATTTTTGGATACATTTTAATTCTCTTTTAAATAAAAAAATAAATTTTCTCTTAATTTTACATAGGTTTTTACTGTTGAGTGTAAACGACCACGAATACACAGTCGTG
>BLSH010451446.1:160866-183770 GCA_018402905.1 Glandirana rugosa | reverse complement strand
TGAAAAAAGACACAAGTCCATCTAGTTCAACCAAAAAAAAAAAAATAATAATAATTTTATATATAACCAAACAATCCCATATACAATCCTTCACCCACAGTTGATCCAGAGGAAGGGGAAAAACCCCAGCAAAGCATGATCCAATTTGCTATAACGGGGGAAAAAATTCCTTCCTGATCCCCCGAGAGGCAATCGGATACACCCTGGATCAACTTTACCTAAAAATGTTAGTGCCCAGTTATATTATTTACATTAAGGAAAGAATCCAGGTCTTTTTTAAAGCAATCAACCGTGCTGGCCAAAACCACCTCTGGAGGGAGTCTATTCCACATTTTCACAGCTCTTACTGTGAAGAAACCTTTCCGTATTTGTAGATTAAATCTTTTTTCCTCTAGACATAAAGAGTGCTCCCTTGTCCTTTGTGATGACCTTAAAGTAAATAACTCAACACCAAGTTCACTATATGGACTACTTATATATTTGTACATGTTGATCACTTCCCCTCTTAACCTCCTCTTCTCAAGAGAGAATAAATTCAGTTCCTCTAGTCTTTCCTCATAGCTAAGCTCCTCCATGCCTTTTATTAGTTTGGTTGCCCTTCTCTGTACTTTCCCCAGTTCCCCGTTATCCTTTTTGAGAACTGGTGCCCAAAACTGAACTGCATATTCCAGATTAGGTCTTACTAATGATTTGTACAGGGGCAAAATAATGTCTCTATCTCTGGAGCCCATACCTCTCTTAATACAAGAAAGGATTTTGCTTGCTTTGGAAACCGCAGCTTAGCATTGCATGCCATTATTAAGCTTATGATCTACCAAAACCCCCAGATCCTTCTCCACTATGGATTCCCCCAGTTGTACTCCCCCTAGTATGTATGATGCATGCATATTCTTAGCCCCCAAGTGCATAACTTTACATTTGTCAACATTAAACCTCATTTGCCACATAGACGCCCAATTAGACAGTGCATTGAGGTCTGCTTGTAAGTTGGAGACATCCTGCAAAGATGTTATTCCACTGCATAGCTTGGTGTCATCTGCAAACACTGAAATGGTACTTTTAATCCCAGACCCTATATCAGCGGAGGCTCGCCCATAAGGTCTCCTGGGGCAGCGCCCCACCAAAAAAAAAAGTAAGAAATAAAAATAAAAATTAGCTATAATTATTAACCAACAGCAGTACAGCTAGAGAGAAACTCCAAAGAAAAAAAAATATTTGGAATTTCTCTCTAGCTGTGCTGCTGTTGCTAATTGCTAGTATAGATAGATTCGATAAGAAATAGAAGTGTAATCTACCTAGCAACAGGGCAGCCATCCCAAATCTCTTTAAAAAGCCCTATCTAGAACACAGTAAAATGAATTCTCCACCCTCATTGGCTGCTTTCCAACATTCCATTCTGAGAATAGGAGCTTTCTGGGGCGTCTGAAACTACAGACCTTAAACTGCCTAGTCCATTTGGTCTCTGCCTGGGGGGGGAGCCAAGATCTTTTCTGCCTGCAGTTGCACATTCTGGCCAGCTGCCCAGCCATGTCCCCCCTCCACAAGTCGCACTCCGACACTTAGTCTCTACCTCTAGCAGAGTTTCCACTCACCACCAGGGACCCTTCCCCCACCCACCATCCTGTACAGAGCAGAGGAGGAGGACATGAGGGATCGTTCAATGGAGGAGAGGGAGCAGCATATTTCCTACCTGGATAGATCATCATGGGTGACTACAGCTTGAGGGAATGAGAAGCTCAGAGGGACAATCAGATCCAAGCAGAGCTGTGTCTGCAAGGTAAGATCTCTGAGCATACATGACAGGGAGCTCCCAGCAATACACAGGCAGTGATTATACTGCATCCATAGATAACAAATAAGGCTGAACAGGTCCCTTCCAAAGCTCAGCAGTAGGATAAGAACTCTGAGCTGGCATGTACGTCACAGGGAGTTCTCAGGGATACACAGGCAGTAATTGATCTGCAATTAGTCTGCTGACATTGGGGGACCACAGAGCTCAACAGCACTGCACACCCTCAGCTATTCATTCTTTACTGTTTAACAGGCAGCTTCAGCCAACACAGCAACAACTCCACTCGTGGTAACTTCTTCATCCCTGCATCCAGTGCATTGTAGGTGATGATTCATGACTTACAATGCAGGGACCAAGAAGTCACCAGGAGTGGAGTTGTTGCTGTGTTGGTTGAAGCTGCCGGTTTTCATGGAGCCTTGCTCAGCCTCTGTGTATCTCAGCATCAAACAACAGAACAAGAGGAATGTCTAATCATGACAATTTCTCTACAATAACTGCTTTCCAATGAATGCCATCTTAAATTGCCTGATTTTATAATTACATTTTTAACTTTTTTTGACAGATATTGAAGATTTTTGTTACTGAAGCTGGTCAGTTCCAAAAACCAGGGACATTTCTATGGCTCACCATGTGTCAGGGGTTAGTGGAGGATTTCCAGCGTTCCTATTATAAAATAAGGAATTAGGATGGAGCTTGATGGCATAGCACATACATGAAAACCCACATAATACCAGTCTGTGCTGGGTTCCTGTGCAGACCTCACAGCTAAGGTAGTTCTTTACCTTTGGGATTTAATGGATGAATGAGCCAGCAATATTTTATTAAGAATTAGGACTGACAGCTGAGTTATACTGTACATTGAGTGGGTGGGGTCTATAAGGGGTGTGGCTTCTAAGAAGTGGGAGGGGCCTAAAAAGGAAGGGCGGGGTCTAGCGCCCCACCATCTTAAAACTTCACCAGCCGCCACTGCCCTATATAATTTATAAATATATTGAAAAGTAAGGGTCCCAACACTGAACTTTGGGATACACCACTGATAACTTTAGACCATTCAGAATAAGAATCATTAACCACTACTCTCTGAATTCGGTATTTTAGCCAGTTTTCTATCCATTTACATCCATTTACCTCCTCATAAAAAGAAATCAGGTTTGTTTGACAACTTCTGTCTTTCATGAATCCATGCTGTCTGTTGCTTAAAACATTTTTTTCCAACAAGAACTCATCTATGTGGTCTTTTATTAAACTTTCCAGTAACTTCCCAGCTATAGAAGTTAAACTAACAGGTCTATAGTTACTTGGTAAAGACTTTGATCCCTTTTTAAATATGGGCACCACATTGGCCCTACGCCAATCCAGTGGTACTATTCCAGTCATTAAGGAGTCATTAAAAATTATATACAATGCCTTTGAAATGACAGAGCTCAATTCTTTTAGGATTCGTGGATGGAAGGCATCTGGTCCAGGTGCTTTATGTACCCTCATTCTGTCTACATTATATATATTTGATGAACTTTTTTGATTATTCATTTGCAATGGTCACTTATTGATCATTTTTTGGACTGTATTTGGTATATGTATGCAAAAAAAAAAAAAAATAATATATATATATATATATATATATATACATATATATATATATATATATATATATACACATATACATATATACGCTCTGTATTAATATTGAAAGAGGTTAAGCACCAATCACTCCATATTTTTTGTATTGGTCTTGAAAGGTAAACTACTGGACAGGGTTCTTCTGGTCTCCATAAAGGATAATTTGTGAACAGAGGGTGCACCCAAGAGGTGTTAATGGTCTTTGGGACCCTAAATGAGCCTTGATTTGGGAGAGCACTGGTAGAGGCTACAAACAGATGAATAGATGCATGTATATGCCAAAAGAACCATGTGTATTCAATTATGCTACAAACCAAAAGCCAAATACCTCCCCAGGTGGAAGACTACAAAATGAAATTAAGGATTAAAGCAGCCCCAGTAGATGATGCTACTCCAATTATCTGATGAAATTCTTTGGCAGTTGTAAAACAGTGGTTTGGAAAAGTACAATCAAGGAGAATCCTAATGCCATCCACAGGCATATGCCAGACATCAACTGTCACCTTCATCCACTTATCCCCAACATCAGACATCTGCCACATTGTCCATGTGTTCCTACAAGCAGTTACCCCACACTGGCCACACACAAACTCCCTGATTGCCCCCTTCCAAATCACATTGCTTTGATATGCATAGTTCTTCTGACATATGCATACATGATGCCTCTATACATTTGTTTTTGTAAGCACTTTGTTTACCTTTCAAGACTGCTATAAGCCTTGTACACATTAGAGAAAGACATGTTACATAATGAGCTGCCCTTTCTGTTAATCCAACAGTATCCCACCAAAGTTCTAACCATTCCTGAGGAAGGATGCATCTGTGTTCCCCATTGACAAATCTTTAGAGATCCTTTTTAGAATACTGCTTTTTCTGGCAGGTCCTGTACTGCAATCTTTCTCGACTGTGATCTTAGTTTATTGAACCTTAGCTGACAGGGCTAAGACTATCACAAGGGATCTGACCACTGCCACAGTTTATCCTTTGAATTAAGAGCATTTGAAACTCATGCCTACAGCGGTAAGCTATAGTGTGGACAGGTTGATAGAACTCTCCCATCTTATTTCTCGCATGAGTCTCCTGTCAGTAATAACAGGAGGACTCTCTGGCTTAAGAGTTGGGCTGGGAAACCTGCGAGCAAAAAGTGCTTGCTTTGCATGCCCTTCAAGTGTCTCTTTGTAGCTGCTCTAGACACCCTCATTAAGAATGTCATCTGTGGTCAACACACACATATGCCCCAGCAGAATAACCATAGGGCTTACCCTTGGGGAAGACTAGCTTCTCCTCAGGAGCAATGATAGGAACCTATTTTGGACCCAAAGTCTCAACTTACAATGCCAAGCCAAAGTCTGGCTCCCAGTCCATACACAAATCCGGGACTGCCAAGTCCCCCAAACCCTCAAACAAGCTTCTCTCAGCATGAGGAGGTGGGGGGGTCATCTGTTATTGTTTGCAGAGGTTTAAACAACCAACATTTTAGATGTGCTAGAGATAGGTGGGTAGGAAAGGGGTGCTAGAGGTAGTTTCCCGTGGCTACAAGCTAGAATTTCACTCTCAGCTCCCTGTCATTGTGGTACTTCAGTTCCAAGGGTTCTACTCCATCCTGGTCATAGTTTCCAAACAAAAAGGAGGCATATGATCCATCTTGGTACTCAAGGCCCTAAAAGTTTTCATTCAGGCCCAGAAATTCTGTTATAGCCTCCCTCCATCAAGGAGAGTTTTTGACCTCTGTGAACATCAAGGATGTGAACCTGCTTGTCCCTATCTTTCCAGCACATCCGTGATTCCTATGCTTTAGTGACTCATGCTAGTGTGGATGTTTTATGTGACCTAAATATTTCTACCCTTTTGCTATAGGTCTACTGCACTGCCAGTTTGTGCCCCTGCAACTTGGCCTGTTCCCCAAGGTGTTGGCTGCTGTACTAGCCTTACTTTGCTCTCAAGGCACCCCCATTATGGGGTATCTAGACAATCTCCTTTTGAGGGAACAGATGCCACAGGTTCTAGCGAACAACATAGCCTGGACTGTGCAGACTTTGGATAGGTTCAAGGGGGGTTCTGAACACTTTAGAAGTAATTTCTGGAACCGACTCGTCGCTTGGAATATCCGGGCCAGAGTCTTTCTTACCCAGGAGAAACATCGAGCTCTTTGATCCTAGACTCAGACTCTACAGTGCAGGAGTTGCCCAACTCTTGGCTTCTACATGAGTTTTTAGACTGATGGTAGCTTCCTTCGAGACCGTTGCACTTCAGACCCCAACAACACAAAATTTGGTCATCGTGGGACAAGTCAGGCCAGTCCTTGGACAGACTTATTCATTTGGCACTGAAGACCAGGTTGTACTTGTAGTGCTGCTCTGGAGTTGGAGCGTTCTCTCCATCAATCAACATTCTGTATCATTGGGCAGTCTGGCTGACCCTGTAATTTTGGATATCTTGACTGGAGGATCATCCTATCCAGTTTCAGTTGGATAGAGCAATGGAGGTGTCATACATAAACCAGTAGGCAGACACCAGGAGTCCCTTTCGCAAAAAATGGTAGAATGAATCCTGTCCTGGGCAGAACTTCATGTTCCAGCCTTGTCCATTGTGTATATCCCAGGAATAAACGATTGTCAGGCAGACTTTCCTCAGCCTGGGGAATGACCTTTACACCTGAAGGTGTTCTGGACCTGTGTCACAGGTGGGGGGATGCTGGCTGTGGATCTCCTGGCTTCTAGGTTCACCAACAAAGAGGACAGGTTTCTCTCCAAGGACAGGGATCCTCTAGCAGAAGCAGTGAATGCTCTGGGGGATCATTTATTTCACTAAGTACCTTCTTCAACTTTTCTGCAAGATTGAGAGGTGTGGCATTCCAGTGAATCTCACACCTCTGAACTGACCCAGACAAATGTGGCGCTTTGACCTGAGCACTTTCCTTCAAGTCTTTCCATATCTTCAAAGTCACCCTGATCTTCTGTCCCAAGGAATGGTTTGCCATGCTCCTTCCAGGTCACTGGCGCTATTCGCATGGCTGTTGAAGCCTATATTCTGAAAGACTGAGACATGTCTTCATCAGTAATGCCCAGGATGCTAAAAGCTAGGAAGTCTATTAACAGGTCTATCACCACACATGGAAAGCATTCTTTTGCTTCTTGCAGGGAAAGAAAGTTTTCATGCCAAAAAATTCTCTGTAGTATGAATCCTGGCCTTTTTACACCCTGGACTGGATGACAATATTTGGCCCTTTTAATAACCACTTCAGCCCCAGAAGGATTTGTGCCCTTAATCACCAGAGCACTTTTTGCAATATGGCACTGCGTCGCTTTGACTAACAATTGCGCGGTCATAGCCAAACACAATTGACGTCCTTTTTTCCCCACAAATAGAGCTTTCTTTTGGTGGTATTTGATCACCTCTGCATTTTTTATTTATGTGCTATAAACAAAGAGCGACAAATTTTAGAAAAAAAACAAACATTTTTTTTTAATTTTTGCTATAATACATAGCCAAAAATAAAAAAGGAACATTCAACAGTTTAGGCCAAAATATATTCTACATATTTTTGGTAAATAAAATCACAATAAGCGTTCATTGATTGGTTTGCGCAAAAGTTATCATGCCTACAAACTATAAGAATTGATTTATGGCATTTCTATTATTATTATTATTATTATATTTTTTTTTTACTGGTAATGGTGGCGATATGCCATTTTTAAAAGGACTGCGATATTGCGGCGGACGGATCGGTCACTTTTGACACTTTTTTGGGACCACTGACATTTATACAGCGATCAGAGCTAAAAATAGCCACTGATTACTGTATAAATGTCACTGGCAGGGAAGGGGTTAACACTAGGGGGGCAATCAAGGGGTTAAATGTGTTCCCTCACCGTGTTCTAACTGTGTGGGAGCTGGGCTGGCAAGGGCATGACAAATCTCACTGTTCCACATTACAGGGAACAGTAGATCTGTCATGTCCCATGACAGAAGGGGAAACCGCCAAGTTTACATTGGCGGTTCCCCGTTCTGCCTCTGTATTAGGCGATCGCAGGTCACCGGTGGACATCGAGTCCGCCCGAACCGCGGGCACACTTACACAGCGTGCGGCGGGCATGAGAACATGCAACTGCGGCTGCGCAAATCACCGTATAAATATACGGCGATTCGCCCAGGGCTGCCAACCTGCCGCTGTATATGTGCAGGAGCCGGTCGGGAAGTGGTTAACAACATCAAGGTTAGATCTCGGCATTTGCGACCACTGGCGTCCTACTTTGTGATTAAAATCTTTGTGCACAGTGCCTCCCATGTGACTCCACGCAACTCTGTGGGATCTGAATTTGGTTCTCTAGGTATGCCAAAGAGTGCTATTTGAACCGATAAGGGGGATTTTCTCCTGAGCACTCTTTCACACAAGGTTTTTCTCTGGTTGCCCTCAGGTGAGTGTCTGAGCTGGTGATTTTACCCTGCAAAGAGCCCTTCTGGCCTTACACAGGGACAAAGTGCTAGTGAGGCCCAGAACTTCCTTCCCTTAGTTAGTTTCAGCCTTTCACCAGGACATTTTTTATCCATCCCACTGTCCTGTTTCAGTTTATTAGTAGGGGGATCTCCTTCCAGTACTCAGATGTAGTTTGTGTAGTGCAGAATTTTCTCACTGGTCCATCAGGCATCTCTTTGAGCTGCAGGCAGTATCCATTTCTATTTTTGTGTGGACATGTTGGTGTTTTGTTGCTGTTGACCACCCCTTAGTTAGACTGCTTTTGGATGTCCCGACAGTCTTTGAATTACTGTCTACCTCAATAAAAGAGAAAATGGTATTTTTGTATTTGCTGCAAAATTAATTTCTTGGGAGTTCATTGAAAGGCACAAGTTCCACCCCTCCATTTATGATCACAGTCTTGGTATTGTTTTGCCACAAAAAATAGACATGCCAGGAGTAGGAGGGTTTATACTGGGCCAGCCCACAATTTTTTTTTTTTTTTTGGTAGTGTCTAACCCTCCTGTGGGTGACAGTATAACCCAACAGTCTGAAATCATCTGTCCCTCAATAAACCACAAGAAATCAATTTTACAATAAGTACAACAATCCTATTATTGTTCTTCTCCTGATATTGCTAGTCCTAACTTGTCTTAACTAGTCTTGGCTTCTCCTGAAAATCTTATTTACCAGGCTGTCATTGAGATCCAATGGCTACAGTATCTAACTTAATACAAGTTTTTATATTTGGAATTTTGACTTTACTGAATGCTTACCTGTTCCAGGTCAGAGATTCTGTAGCAAGTGAAGGAGGAAGTCCATGTGACCTTTCTGGAAACTTTCTGAAAATGTTTAAACACAGTACATAGTGGCAATCGCCTTTTTTGTATTCTCAGGCACTTGGATAAAGTGTTTGTACCTGTGCTAATACATTTGGTGCGGGCATTAATAGCAACTAGACAAAAACCGCCCATACACATAAAACGGTGTTTAAATCGGAGCTCCACCAAAAAGGGAAGCTCAGCTTGTCTGCCTCCTCCCCCCTTTGCTGCCACATTTGGCACTTTTTGGGGGTGGGGAAGCGGGTATCTGGTTTTGACAGGCTCTTCTGGCTCCGTTCGCCACGATGAACTGAGCCGGAAGTTCGCCCTCCTTCCCCCGCAGTTTTCTGGGACACTTCACAGGTCTCAGAAGACTGCAGCCCATTCACAAAGAGCAGCACTGCTTTTTTGGAGGTTGTCTGGAGCTCCTATTTGAGTTTATGGGGATTATTTGCTTTCCTTAGCCATGTACAATTAGTAGTCTTGTAATTCTATAAAACAGAATCCCAGGAATTGAGAGGGGCAGCTAGCACTGCCCGTCTTTTCACCTTCTGGACATTGGAGTGCCTTATAGCAGTGGGAGTCTCAAGAGTCACAACGAAGGCAGTGGGGAACACTTTTATCTTTGCATGTCCACAGGAATTGTGCAGTGGAGTAATCTGATAACACTTCTGTACAGTGCAGTAAACTGAGGGCACCAGGCCCCAACCACATGTTTCACCCACACCCCATCCTTCTGTTTTTTCCTATTTCCCTGACAGAGTGACAACCATCCCTTCAATGCATAGGAGAATGGTTTGCCACTCCCTCTGTCTTTAGAATCCTTCATAGTGTGCATCTTGCCAAATGGCTTTGCACTAGCTGACACTGCACCATCTCACACTTCCCTCGCCGGCAATAAACTGCACGCACATTTGTTTTTGCCAGCAACGTGCCAACACACGTGTGCTTACATTGCACATTTCTGCACTAGCCAGCACTGCATGCAGGAATTTTGGGTTACGTAATACAAAAATTGCCACGCTGTGAATGAATAACCAAAATTGCAAATAATAATAAATGCAAACCTCAAAGTCATGTTTAAAGTCCCATATGGGGTGACAGTCGAATGACAGACTTAAAATTATAGGTGGTGAAAATATCCAGTATTCAATGTAAATCCAACTTGCGCTTCAAATGTGGATATGGATATGAAACAAAAGAGTGAATCACCCAGGTGCACCTCTACCATGTACAAAAAAATGGCTGCTTACCAGAGAGCATAGACTCGAAGTTATAAGAGTCATAAGTGTAATGTGGAAAGATATCCCTCAAGGTGGAGATCCTCAGCTCTTTTCTTCTCTTAAGTATGGACACTCTCGTGGGGGACAGGGGGCAATTACTCCAACATATCATAGATGGAAATAAATCAAAAATATTCCCATAGTGTAAAACTTTATTAAAAATAAAAGCATGAACTACTCACAATATGGTAGTAAAAACAGGCATATATGCAGTATACAGCAGCCCCGGGAATCAAAACCCACAACCTCGCAGAATGGGCTGGCATGGTGACGTCAAGAGCATGGACTCCGCCCACGAGTTTTGGTGTGGTTTCAGAAAATACACCAAAACCTCCTGATCTGATGGAAGTCTATGGCAAAGTGTGAATAACCCGCACAAAAACTGCGGGTTTACAGCGCTGCATCCGCACTGTGGGGACACCACAGCTGATCAGTATGAAATGGGTCTTAACAATTCTCTTACAATGCCTTCATCTCACTGAAGGCTCAGTCCCAGTACCATGTGAGAGTTTAAGGCTAAACTAATTTTGAATTCTAAATTCTGAGTCTCTTATTTGATTGACTGTAAGGACTACGATCCAGAGGAGTGATATTGGGTTCCATGAATGTCTCAGCCCCCTGTTTAATAAAGATATTTAATTTTTCCTTCAAGCCTGTTCCCAGACAAGTGGGGAGACCTTGTAAGCAGGGGGGTTACTGTCGTTTATCTTCATTTTTGCACTGCCAGGTTTCCCCTCTCTTGGCTCTTCTGGGATTCTTAGTCTTTGTCTTCGTCAAGGATGTCATTGGTGTGCCCCTAAAGCCACACCTATATAAAGGATCTCCCTTCCAGTGTCCAATAGCCCAGCAGCATTCCTCTCTTGCCACTAAGCCCCTTCCCCATGCCTTTTTTTACTGCCTGTTAGACTTTTCATGTCCTGAATATGGCTCTTCCCCTTGGATTCACTTGTATGCTGCCTGCCTGTTTGACTTGAGCTTCTTGTGTACCAACCTTGGCTCTTGACCTTGGATTTGCATGCCTGCTGCTGTTGACCTTTGGACTGTTTGCCATATCTGCTTCATGTCTGCTGCACAGTTCCAGTGATTTGTACTACCAGTTTACCTTCAGTGTCTGCGGGTTAGTTTCCTCACTATAGCCATAACTAGTTTTTAATGCGTGGTGCACATGATAGAGCTTTGCACAGTAAAAAACGTTCCTTGCAAACTTACTAGTTAGCTAGCCAGCCAGCAGGAAAACAGACACTTCTAACAATTTGCATATGGAAGCCACACTTCTTCCTCATTGGAAGGGTCTGGAACTTTATAAATTCATCTGAAAAGTCAGCTGTGCTGAGGAGAACATGTTGTCAGGGGAGACACTGCCAGAGGTGCCTATTCAGTTTTGTGAGTGGTGCAACCCAGTAACTAGGTCAGTCCAGCTCATGTTTATTTTTAGGAAAGAGCCAAGATGACATAGAGACGACACTTTTTCTTGGAAGTTAGACGTAATTTCAAGTTTTGGTGACTGCTGCCAAATTGAATCATATCTCTGAGGATCCAGTGGTGGGATAACTGCCAGCCAACCATGGTCATAATGCTAAATAGTAGTGTTGTTCCACTGAAGGATTTTTTGTTGTTATTATAATACAGGATCTATATAGTGCTTGCACATCGCTTTACAACATGAGGGCAGACAGTACAGTTACAATACAACTCAATCCAGGAGGAATCGGTGCGCCCTGCTCGTTAGAGCTTACAATCTAATAGGTAGGGTCAAGTGATATAAAAGGTAAAAACTGTGGGTATGAGCTGATGGAAAAAATGAAAGTACAGTTGTTAGGTGGGGGCAGGATAGACTTCTCTGAAGAGAAGGGTTTTTAGGGATCTCCTAAATGTGGACAAAGTAGGAAATAGACAGATTGAGTTAGGGAGTTCCATAGGATGGGAGAGGCTCGGGAGAAATCCTGGAGGTGGGCATGGGAGCAGATCTTGGGAGGAACAAAGTGAACGATTTGGTTGATATTTTGAGACTAGGTTAGTGATGTAGCTGTGAGGCAGAGTTGTGGAAGGCTTTGTTAGTTGTTAATATTTTGAATTTAATGTGTTGGGTGAGCAGAAGCCAGTGGAGGGATTGGCAGAGGGGAGTAGCAAACACTGACCAGTTGGTGTGGTGGATGAGTCCGGCAGCAGCATTCATGATGGACTGAATGGGGGATACCCTAAGTAAAGGTAAGCCAGTGAGGATGGAGTTGCAGTAGTCAAGGCAAGAGATGACTAGGAAGTGAATAAGAAGCTTTGTGGTGTCTTTGGTTAGGAAGGGGCATATTTTGGACATGTTGCGTAAGTTGAGGCGGCAAGCTTTGGACAGTGATTAGATGTGGGGCTGAAAGGATAGTTTAAAATTCAGGGTAATACTTAGCACTTTGGCATGTAGGAACGGGTTGATAGTTGTGCCATTGATCTTATCAGAGTTGTCAAGGAACGGATCATGTAGGGGAGGAAATATTATGTGATATTGTTGAGCAGCTAACAGGGGAATTTTCTTATGAAAGAAATGCACATTTACTTTAAAAATGTAACCTTCAGGTGCTACCAGAGCGGATATCTCTTTTGGGTATAGTTGGACATTGAGCTCGGGGTTTACCCTAATGAACAGCTTCACCCCAGGATTGATTTGTTTGATGACATTACTGTGCTTTGCTCATGGCCGTTGATGAGGCAGTACAGCCAGCCCTCCTATACTGGGCCCAGACCTCATCAGTTTAAAAGGGGGGCCTGGGCACCTGCCGAGCAGGAGGGCCAGCAGTACTGCCTTATTGCTGACACTTGTGTTTCTTGTGCAGTGCTGCCGGCTTCTACGTATCTTTTCTTAAAAAAAAAAAAAAAAGTAACAAGCAATTCAGCGCTCAGTGTCAGATGGAGTGTGGCTGAAGTGAAAGTAAAGAACAGTGTAGATATAGAATCAGCTGAAAGGGGGGTATATAGAGTCACATGCAGCTGCCGGCAGCTCCTCAAAAAGGACCAGAGAATCTCTCAGATACATGCAAAGAAAGTAAAGCAGGGCACCAGGTCAGCGTGGGTAAAAACAACACAATTTATTCAAGACACTTGCGTGTAAAACTGGTCCCATGTTCAGATAGCGAGTGCATGGACGTGCTGAAGTACAGCTGCAGTGGTCAGGGTGAACTCGGCTGTGAAGCACAGGATGGTACCAACAAAAGTATGACGGCAGCGTCCTTAGCCTTAACAAGCAACGCTGACAGGGGATCGAGCCAGGCAGGAGGGGGCAGGCCGCAACACTTTTCTGAGGCCCGCCTCCATCAGGCAAGCCCACCCGGGGAAAGAGGGATACTTAAATTTAACAGTATGGTTTGCGAGCTAACCAATCAGAGGGGCGAGGGAGGAGTCAGCCAATTAGAAGTGGAGAAAGCCAGCAAAAGACACAAGGCTCATACACAGAGCTCCACCGCACACAAAAAAGCTTTTGACAGGGGCAGAGCAGCAAACAAACAGGGGCTAGCAGGGGAGACGGGTAAATAACGGAGGAAAAATCGGGAAGAGCCTCAGACGAGCATACCAACTCCATCCCAACGTCACATAACTCATACATAGTTCCATCAACAAAATGGTTATAATAAGCTGTGCACTCTCATGTATTGTGGTATAAAGCTATATGATTAGCGTGCAGCCCAAAAGAGTAGAAGATAGATGAAATATGCCAATAAAGGGAGGGGGAAGCGGAAACCATTAATACAAGATAATACAATAAATAGAACAAAATGGAATTGGGCTTATACATAAGCCCATTTAAGCCCACACATACATTTCAAAAGACACACACTGGAAATAAAGATACATACACAAGAAATATGTATATAAAAATCAATACGCATGTGTGTACAAGTGGAATAGAATTATTTGATTACCTAAGTTTAAAAACACTCAAGCAAAACACAAAACCTGCATCTCTGCTTAAATACATGTGCGTGTAATTATACACTCCCATGCATACATGGTCACTAAAACATATAGGTAATCCTATACACTGTGTGCACAATTATTAGGCAAGTTGTATTTTTGAGGATTAATTTCATTATTGAACAACTACTGTGCTCGCGGTCAATCCAAAATATTAATAAACCTCAAACCTGAATATTTAAGAAAATAAAAGTGAGGTTTTGCTTTCTTAAGAGAATATCTATGTGCACACAATTATTGGGCAACAATCAGTGTACAGAATTATTATGCAACTAAGGGCTTTTTCACACTAGCGGAGCCCGTTATGACGGGCTCCGCTGCTCAGCGGGGATCCATCCGTTGATCCCCGCTGAGCCGGCGGATAACAGGACAGTCTCTGCACTATGTGCAGAGACTGTCCTGTCACAGCTCCATTCTCCTCTATGGAGAATCGGATGAACACGGACCACCTGTCCATGTTCATCTGATCCGCCAGACAGATGGAAAATAGGGTTTCCATCCGTCTGTTTTTGGCGGATCGGGTGTCAGCGGACATGTCACCGCTGACATCCGTCGCTCCATAGAGAGCAATGGAGCGTCCGTTCGGGTCCGCCTGAAAAACTGACAGGCGGACCCGAACGATCCGCCCGTGTGAAAGGGGCCTAAATGAAAAATGAAAAGTTTCCCATCTCACTTGTTTTCATTTGTTAAAGTTAGAATAATAAACAACTAAAAATTTACAAATAAACATTTCTGACATTTTAAAAAAAAAAACTCAGTGACCAATATAGCTACCCTTCTTTTCAATAATAGTCGTAGGCCTTCCATTCATGGAGTCTGTCAGTTTATTGAGCTGTTGACAACCATCTTTTTGTTCAGCAGCAACCACAACCTCCCAGACACTGTTCAGAGAGGTGTACTGTTTTCCTTCACTGTAAATCTGTTTAACTACTTCCGGACCGCCCGCCGTCATTATACGGCGGTACTGTGCAGTTGAATACCGTTGTTATGGTAGCAAATAGCTACCACAACCCCGGTATTTTTTTAAACCGTAGGCGGCCCGCTTTCAGATAAAAGTGGTCTCTGTGGCAGATTCGCTGCAAGATCACTTTTATCGTGGGTGGGAGAGGTGCACACCCCCCTCCGCCACTTTTCAGTCTCCGCTGCTTACCGGACCCGCCTGTAGCAGCGGAAACGGTCGGGTCCTCTTCCGTCAATGCCTGTGAGCCGAGTGAGCTGAAGATGCCGCCCACTCAGCTCCACAGCATTGATGAGCGGAAGCGACGCCAAAAACGTCACTTCCGCCCATAGCTCTTAACCACTTCACCCCCGGAAGGATTTCCCACTGTAGGACTGAAGCATTTTTTTCAATTTGGCACTGCGCTGCTTTAACTGGCAATTGCGATCGGTCATGCAATGCTGTACCCAAATGAAATTTGCGTCCTTTTTTTCCCACAAATAGAGCTTTCTTTTGGTTGGATTTGTTCACCTCTGTGGTTTTTATTTTTTTCGATATAAATGAAAATTTTGAAAAAAAAAATTCTACTTTTTGTTATTAGAAAAATACAATAAACTAATCTTTTGTCATAATTTTTTGCCAAAATGCATTCAGCCACATGTCTTGGGTAAAAAAAAAAGTAAATTAGCGTATATACAGCACTACAGAAGAAAAAGATTTGGGGTGCTTATTTCAGATGATTGCAAAATGAGCAAACAGTGTGACCAGGCAGTGGGAAAAGCAAGTAGAATTCTGGGATGTATCAGTAGAGGGATCACCAGCAGGAGGATGGAGGTCCTAATTCCTCTATATAGATCTTTAGTGAGACCTCACTTAGAATACTGTGTCCAGTTCTGGAGAGCTCACTTACAAAAAGATATTGATAAGATAGAACGAGTTCAGAGTTGGGTAACAAAAATGGTGAAAGGTCTGGGGGATAGAACATATCAAGAGCGACTTGAGGAACCGAATATGTACAGTCTGGAGGACAGAAGGGAGAGGGGAGATATAATTTAAACCTTTAAAATACATCAAGGGGGTGAATAAGGTTCAGGAGGGCAGTCTTTTCAATATGAAACCAAAATCAAGAACACGGACATGACCTCAAGCTAACTGGAGGGAAGTTCAAAACTAATCTTAGAAAGTATTATTTTACTGAAAGGGTGGTTGATGATTGGAATCAGCTACCAACAGAGGTTGTGAGACAGTCAACAGTAAATGGCTTCAAACATGCTTGAGATAAACATAAATCTATAGTCAGACAACAAGGTTAATGTGAAAACAAAATAAATAAAAAGGGGCAGACTCGATGGACTACTCAGTCTTTTTCTGCCGTCACTTTCTATGTTTCAATATTTATTTTTTTGCGCAAAAGTTATAGCGTCTACAAACTAGGGTACATTTTCTGGAATTTACACACCTTTTATTTTATGACTGCCTATCTTATTTCCTGAGGTGCTGAGAGGCACGTTGAGCCCATTGAATATTTTATTATTTTGTCACAAGTGATTGAATAAATTACACAAAGTCACTGAAATGCTATATTGCTCACACATGCCATGGGTATATGTGGAATTACACCCCAAAATACATTCTGCTGCTTTTCCTGAGTTTGGGGATACCCCATGAGTGAGACTTTTTGGGAGCCTATCTGCGCACGGGACCCCAAAAACCAATCACCGCCTTCAGAATTTCTAAGGATAAACATTTATGCTTTCACCCCACACTACCTATCACAGTTGTGGAGGCCATGAATTGCCCAGATAGCAAACCCCCCCCCATGACCCTATTTTGGAAAGTAGACACCCAAGCTAGTTGCTGAGAGGCATGTTGAGTTCATGGAATATTTTATATTTTGCCACAAGTTTCGGGGAAATGACAATTTTTTTTATTTTTTTTTAACAAAGTTGTCACTAATTGATATGTTGCTTGAACATGCCATGGGTATATGTGAAATTACACCCCAAAATACATTCTGCTGCTTCTTCTGAATACGGAGATACCATATATGTGAGACTTTTTGGCAGTCTAACCGCGTACGGGACCTTGAAAACCAATCACCGCCTTCATACTTTCTAAGGGCATAAAATTATGATTTTACTCCTCACTCCCTATCACAGTTTCTGAGGCCATGGAATGCCCAGTTAGCACAAACCCTCCCCCAAATGACCCCATTTTGGAAAGTAGACGCTCCAAGCTATATGCTAAGAGGCACATTGAGAATTTTGCAGGTCTTGCTTTTTGTCACAAAGTTTTGAAATTTGAAAAAAGAAAAAAAAAATACATTTATTTCTTCATTTTCCAAAACAAATGAGAGCTGAAAAATACGCGCCATGCTTCTTAGCAAATACATTGGGGTGTCTACTTTCCAAAATGGGGTCATTTTGGGGGCTTTTGTGCTACCTTGACACTTCAGGTCGTCCAAAACCGTGATAGGTACTGAGGAGTAAAATCACCATTTTATGCCCTTAGAAAGCCTGAAGGCGGTGATTGGTTTGTGGGGTTCTGTACACGGCTCAAAAAGACTCACATATGTGGTATCCCCATACTCAGGAGAAGCAGCAGAATGTATTTTGGGGTGTAATTTCACATATACCCATGGCATGTGTGAACAATATATGATTTGGTGACAACTTTGTGAAAAAAAAAAAAAAAGTAATTTCCCCGAAACTTGTGGAAAAATATAAAATATTCCATGGACTCAAAATGCCTCCCAGCAAATAGCTTGTGGGGTGTCTACCTTCCAAAATGGGCTCATTTGGGGGGGGGTGTTGCTATCTAGGCATTTCATGGCCTCTGCAACTGTGATAGGTAGTGTGGGGTGAATGCATACATTTTCGCCCTTAGAAATGCTGAAGGGGGTAATTCATTTTTGGGGTCCCGTACGCGGATAGACTCTCAAAAAGTCTCACACAGGAGAAGCAGCAGAATGTATTTTGGGGTGTAATTCCATATATACCAATGGCATGTGTGAGCAATATATAATTTCAGTAACAACTTTGTGTAATTTTTTTTATGTCATTTTTCAATCACTTGCGACAAAAAATAAAATATTCCAGGGAATCAAGATGCCTCTCCGCAAATAGCTTGGGGTGTCCACTTTCCAAAATGGGTAATTTGAACTGTCATGGCAATGTTTTATGCCCAACATTAGAAGCCTGTGCCACACATTATCCACCATGTCTTTTCTTACACTTTTTGTTGACATGAAAACATATATATTTTTTTACTAGAAAATTACTTTGAACCCCCAAACATTATATATATTTTTTTAAAGCAGGGGTCCTACAGATTAAAATAGTGGGTGTTGCAAATTTTTTTCCCAAAGTATTTGCGCAGCGATTTTTTCAAACGCAATTTTTGTGGAAAGAAAACACTTTTTTGAATATTAATGCACAAAAATACACTATATTGCCCAAATATTTGGTGAAATATAAAAGATGATCTCATGCCGAGTACATAGACACCAAACATGACATGCTTTAAAAATAACGCATACCCGTGCAGCGGCGACAAAATATATGCATTTTTGAAAGCTTTTAAAAGCCTTTACAAGTTACCACTTTAGATGTGCAGAGGAAGTCTACTTGTAGAATTACTGCCCTTGATCTGACGTTCGTGATGATAACTCACATGCATGGTGCAATTGCTGTTTACATATGACACGAGACCGACGCTTGCGTTCAGCTTTGTGTGCGTGCACAGGGGAACAGGGGTGCATTTTTTTTTTTTAGTCATTCATTTTGCTTTTATTTTATTTTTACACTGTCCCTTTAATTTTTTTTAAATCATTTTTATTGTTATCGCATAAAAATAGGTAGTGTAGCATATACTTTTTTTTTAATTTTGGGTCTATTAGACTCTAGATCTCTCCCCAGACCTTAAAGCATCTGACCACACCAAGATCGGTGTGATAAGATGCTTTCCCAATTTCCCAATTGTGCTGTTTATATCTGGCGAAACTGAAGTCATGATATGCTCGTAGCCTCCAGTTTCTTAGGCCATAGAGATGATTGGAGCTATTCTAGTCTTCAATCAGCTCTATGGTCAGCTGTTGGAGCCACCGGCTGCGTTCTCGGGTTCCCCAGCTGGACAGGAGAGCCCGAGAAAACCATGTAAGATGGCCAGGGGGGGGTTCCCTCTTCCCTCCCACTGCTTGTAAAAGCAGTCTAGCAGCTAATCAGCCGCTATGATTGCTTTTACATGAAAGCCGTCCACCGGCTGAAAAGAACGATATCTAGATGATACCTATACCTGCAGGCATCATTCCATTATAACCACTCTTAGACCAGCAATATACTAATGTGTCGCTGGTCCTTGTTAGGCATATGTTGTAATGTTCTTTTTTTTTTTTTTTTTATGCAGCGTGTGGGCTAAATGAAAAAAAAAAAAGAATCAATCAGTGGGTATGCCCACCATTAGAAAACCTCCCTTCATCCACCCACTTTTAATGGTGGGCATAGCCCCTTTTAAAAAATATATACCGGAACATAGGGGCAATCTGCCCCAATTTGCACCTCTGCCCCTATGCTCCGCTATATATACTCTTTTTTTTTTAACTGTGGTGGTGAAATCACCTCCAACAGCGCTGGAGATGCTGCTTTATATATGGTGGGAGCAAACGCTATTGCTGTCATCCTAAATAAATCAGCGCTGCAGCTGGCGTACCTAAAAACCAAATAAAGATTAATAAAACACAGCAACATATAAAAAAATAACATTCCTGCTAAGAATAAATAATAATTAAATGTTACATGAAAACATTATAAAAAACATTACATACCTGCAAAAAAAAAAACAAAACAAAACATAACAGCAACAAAACATTACAGGTATGCATAAAAAAACAATAGAGAGAGCAATAGAGAATAGAGAGAAAATAGAGATAGAAAAACAAAAAACGTACATCTGTTTTTGGCTTTTATTATTTTATACTTCTTTTGGTTTTGATAACTTTTTTTTATTTTTTTGGTACGCTTTTTTTTTTTTTTTTTTTTTTTATAACAGTAATCAGTAAAGGTTTGGGTCTCTGAAAATGCGGTGACCTCTTTGGAGACCCTGTAAACATGTGCCCTATGCCTGTGTAGTGCTGTTCCCTATGCTAATACTCAACTAGTGTATGTTAGATTTACAGGCAATTAAGTATGGTGCCAATAACTGGTCATTGAGGTCCACCCCTCCCATATGTTGGTTATATTCGTGGACACGGAGGGGTTTCTCCACAACACCAGTCACCGTTCTAATTTGGACAGCTGTGTCTGCGTGAATGGAGGAAAGAACGAAAACCTTCTTTGTATCCCTCCACTTCATCACAAGCAAATTACTACATCTCAAGCAGGCTCTCTCCCCCTTAAGTGAGGATTTTACCAGCCGTTGGAGGAAGCCCCGGCGATTAGGTCGCACGGTGCCACATGCGCCAATTTGGTGACCGAACAAGTGACTAAAAAGTGGCACGCTTGTGTAGTAATTGTCCACGTACAAATGGTACCCCTTTCCGGATAAGGGTGACACCAAGCTCCACACAATTTTGCCAGCACTCCTCATGTAGTCTGGGCATCCTTCCAGCTCTACATGGCTTTTTTTGCCCTCATAAACCATAAAACTACATTTATAGCCTGTGGCCCTGTCACAGAGCTTATACAACTTGACCCCGTATCTGGCACGCTTGCTGGGGACTTACTGTTTGAAAGCAAGATGGCCAGCAAATTTAATCAGGGACTCGTCCACGCACAAAACTTGGTTAGGAATAAAATGTGCTGTGAACTGCTGATTGAAGTGGTTTATGAGGGGCCGAATTTTGTGGAGCTGGTCATAGTCAGGGTCCCCATATGCACGACCGAGTTCATTGTCATTGAAATGCATGAACCACAGGACCTGCTCGTATCATGTCCTGGCCATGCAAGCAGAGAAGACATACATATGATGAATTTAGTCAGTGGACCAATATAACCGCAATTCAGGTTCTTTATGTATACCCATGTTGAGGGTAAGGCCCAGAAAGGTCTTAAATTCGGAAACTGTAAATGGTTTCCAATCTCTGTCAAGTGACAAATGGGGATTAGCGGCGATGTATTGACCAGCATATAAATTGTTTTGGTCCACAATAGATCTATAGAGCTCTTCAGCGATAAACAGTGAATAAAAATCGATGGCCGTAAAATCATCCGTGTTCACTGTGATTCCAGGTTGGCCAGTGAATGGGGAAAGTACGGGCGCTGCATCAGTGGTGGGTTGCCAATCAGGGTTTGCAAGCGCGTCAGGAAGGGCACAATGGGCTCTGCGGGCCTGTCTTTTGTCTTCTTTGTGGCTGCTGGCCACTACTTGTGCTAGCCACACCAGCTTGAACTGCACTTATGGGACTCGCCATGTCACCAAGTGTTACTGCAGTGCTGGTTGCATGACCAGGATGTACTAGGCCGCTCGTGCTTGCCAAGTCACCAGTAGGAGTAGCGCCGCTAGTACTGGTTCTCTGCTCCATACGAGAGCCCTGCAGTTCATGCACCTCAGTGACAGCAGAACGGGATCTGGTACGCCTGACCTTAGCAGAGACAACTCCATCGTCAGAGCTATCTGTCATGGAGCCGCTGTTGTCTCCGGGATTGTTTGATGAGCCTGAATCTGACAGTGAGGCTTCCCCATCGCTCTCATCTGTCATGCTCAACAGCACGTAGGCCTCTTCACTAGTGTACCTCTGAATTGACATGTTGGGCTTTCTAAATTTATAGGTACACTAGTGTGACTCACAGGCAAAAAAGCGCACCTAGTTGTCAGAGCCCGTTTCAAATCGCTACCAAAATCACTTTCGTAGGGATCGGGCGTGATCTCTGCGAACGCTGCAGATATGTGTTCTGTGTTTGGTAAGTGTCAGTGATGTATTGATCCTGCACTTGGGAGGGCTGGGCGGAGGGGCTAATCGCAGGTGCTCACTAGGGTCACAAGTACAGCGATCAGTGAACGATCTGATCGCTCCACTCAGTGACACAGTGACAGGGGGTGGCAGGAGTGAGGGGGTTAGCTGGGGGGGGGGCGCGATCAGGGGGCTATCAAAGGTTAAAAGTGTGCCTATGTGTACTGGTGTCAGTGTAGTGTGAGTGCAACTCACGTTTCTGATGTCCTCTCCTCTCCGCAGAGAGGGGAGATGACATCACTTCCCCGTCTGTGTTTACATTCCACAGTCAGGGGAGGCATCCCAGTTGCTGGGACCGATCAACAGGAATAGACCAAAATTCATTGGTCTATTCCTGTGGATTGAACGATCCTCTAGCGAATTGGACCGACGCGACCTTGCTGGGCCGTAGCCCCCTAGCCGTGCCCGCGATCGCCGCCTATATACAGCTATTCGCGGAATAGAGCCACACTGCCGCAGTAAATATGCGGTATCCGGTCGGGAACCAGTTAAAGGAGAAAAAATATATATATATTTTTTTAAATGACTACATTTTTTATTTTTATTGCATATAAATCTAAATATGAGATCTGAGGTCTTTTTGACTCTCATATTTAACCAGTTGCCGAC
This sequence comes from Glandirana rugosa, assembly GCA_018402905.1. NCBI lineage: Eukaryota > Metazoa > Chordata > Amphibia > Anura > Ranidae > Glandirana > Glandirana rugosa. The sequence continues at coordinate 161,349 of BLSH010451446.1, read as the reverse complement.
CACCTCACATGCATTTATTGCTGCAAAATGGCAGCTGCACACAGATCGCCGTCTATAAACGGTGCTCGCAGGCACCGCTGGGGGGCATGAAGATTGGGTTCACTTCGGAACCAATCAGTCTTACAGGTACAGGCTAATGAATTTTGGTCTGGACCTGCTTATCGGTCCTGGCAAATGAAATGCCTCCTGTAATGTAAACAGAGGCAGAGGAAGTGATGTCATCTTCCCTCGTGGAGCCCTTTTCGGTTCCAGCGAGGGCGAGAGAGAGAGATCTAAATGTGAGTTGCACAACACTACACTGACACAGTACGCGTAGGCAGACATTTCACCCCCCTGATCCCCCCCCCCCCCAATCTTTAACCCCTTCACTCCTGTCACTGTGTCATATTGTGCAGCGATCAGATCTTTGACTCATCACTGTACTTGTGATACTAATCAGTGTTAGGGTAGGTAGTAGTAGGCCTGTCACTACTCAGTTTCTAG
>BLSH010451446.1:141147-160800 GCA_018402905.1 Glandirana rugosa | reverse complement strand
CTTCATCAAGGTACCCGCTGTATATTTTATATATATATATATATATATATATATATATATATATATATATACACACACACCTTATATAGGTTTTAACCCCCTGATGGCCAGCGGTGACCTCAGTTAGGTTTTAGCGTTAGAGTCAGCATCAATCCTCGGCAGGGTCAGATTAGTGAGGTACTCTGACGCACACACATACACTAGATAGGTCAGTTAGTAGAATATTATCTGAACAGATCAATAACTGTGATCTGATCAGATCTAGATTAGCGTCCCCACTAGATTAGTGTTTTAAAAAATGCGGCGTTGGTGGGATCAGCCCAGATACCTGCTAGCACCTGCGTTTAGCCCCTCCGCCCAGCCCACCTAAGTGCAGTATCAATAGAACACTGACACTTACAAAACACAACACACATATCTGCAGTGTTCTCAGAGTTCACACCTGATCCCTGTGAAAGCTGACAATGCTTTTTGGTCGCGATTGAAGCAGGCTTTGACAACCAGGTGCGCTTTCTTGCCTGCGAATCACACTAGTGTACCGATAAATTTAGAGTCCAACATGTCCAATCCAAGGTACACTAGTGAAGAGGCCTACATGCTGCTGAGCATGACATAGGAGAGCGATGGGGAAGCCTCACTGTCAGAATCAGGCTCAGTATACGAACCGGTAGACAGCAGCGGCACCCTGACAGATGGCTCTGCCGACGGAGTTGTGGTCCCTCCTAAGGTCAGGCATACCCGATTCCATTCTGCTGTTGGGGTGCAAGAACCGCAGGGCTCTTGTATGGAGCAGAGAGCCAATATTAACGCCGCTCATCCTGGTGAACTGGCCACCACCAGCGGCCTAGTACACCCTGGTCATACAACCAGCACTGCAGTAACACTTGGCGATGTGGCCCATAAGTGCAGTTCAAGCTGGTGTGGCTAGCACAAGTAATATCCCGCAGCCACGAAGAAGACCACTGATTCAGCACCCATACTTCCCCCATTCCCTGGCTGTCTTGGAATTCAGGTGGAAACAGTTGATTTTACGGCCCTTGATTTTTATTCGCTGTTTTTCACCGAAGATCTCTATAGATCTATTGTGGACCAAAGCAATTTGTATGCTGGTCAATTCATCGCCACTAATCCCCATTCTTCACTTGCCAGAGAGTGGAGACCTATTACGGTTTCCGAATTTAAGATCTTTCTGGGCCTTTCCCTCCTCATGTTCTCTGCTTCTATGACCAGGGCACGATAAGAGCAAATCCTTCGTTTCATGCACTTGAATGACAATGAACTCTGTCAAATCCAGGGTGACCCTAGATTTGATCAGTTCCACAAAATTCGGCCCCTCGTAAACCACTTCAACCACAATTTTGCAGCCTTGTATATCCCCAATCAAGTTGTCTGCGTAGACCAGTCTCTGATTAAGTTTTCTGGCCCTCTTGCTTTCAAACAGTACCTCCCCAGCAAGCGTGCCAGATTCGGGGTCAAGATGTATAAGCTCTGTGACAGGGCCACAGGCTATACCTGTAGTTTTATGGTTTACTAGAGAAAAGATCACGTGGAGCCCCCCGACTGCCCGGACTACATAGGGAGTGCTGGCAAGATTGTGTGGGACTTGTAGTCACCCTTATTTGAAAAGGGGTACCACTTGTACGTGGACAATTACTACTCGAGCGTGCCTCTTTTTAGTAATCTTTTCAATCAAGGAATTGGTGCATGTGGCACCGGGCGACCTAATCGCCGGGGCTTCCCCCAAGGGCTGGTAGAGCCTTCTTGAGAAGTAGTAATTCGCTTGCGGTAAAGTGGAGGGATACAAAGAATGTTTTCGTTCTTTCCTCTCTTCACGCAGACACGGCAGTCCAAATTCCCACGGCGACTGGTGTTGTGGAGAAGCCCCTCTGTGTCCACAAATATAACCTTAATATGGAAGGGGTGGACCTCAACGACCAGTTGTTGGCACCATACCTAATTGCCCGTAAGGCCAGACGCTGGTACAAAATACTGTCTATATACCTATGGGCTTTGCTGAACGCTTAAGTGCTATACAAAAGCGTCAGGACAGACTGTATCCTTCCTTAAATTCCAGGAAAAGATCGTCACAGCCCTTCTGTTTCCAGATGGTGCTGCACCCCAACTTCCCAATCCAAATGCAGTGAGACGGCTGGATGAGCGGCATTTTCCGCATGCCGTTCCTGGTACCCCTACCAACCAAGCCCCCCAAAAGAGATGTCTTGTCTGCAGACAACGGGGATACAGGCGTGACACCCGTTATTATTGTCCCTCCTGTCCTGACCAGCCTGGTCTTTGCTTCGGTGACTGTTTTGAGCGCTACCATACACTAATTGAGTATTAGTGTAGGATACAGCACTTCACAGGTATAGGGCACACTGTCACAGGGTCTCCAAGATGTCCCTGTATTTTGAGAGACCCTAAACTGGAACCATTACAGTTATTGTTCAAAAAAAAAAAAAATTTAAACCACAAAAAAAAATACAAAATGTTATAAAAACAAAAATATATAAAATAAAAAAAAAAAACAAAAACAGTTGTAAGTTTCTTGTTTTTCTCTCTCTATCTCCTCTCTATTAATGTTTTTTATGCATACCTGTAATGTTTTATTACTGTTTTTTTATCATGTTTTCTTTGCACGTATGTCATTTTTTTTTAATGTTAATGCTTACCTATAATGTTTTATTGTTACTGTGTTTTATAATGTTTTCTTTGCAGGTATGTCATATTTTTTTTATGTTACTGTTTACCGTGTTTTATTTGTTTTTTTGCTTTCCAGGTACGCCATTCAGCTGCAGCACTGATTTATTCATGGTCACAGCAACAGCGTTTGCTCCCACCATACATAAAGCAGCGACTCCAGCGCGGTTGGACGTGATTTCACCACCACAGTTAAAAAAAAAAGAGCATATATACCGGAGCATAGGGGCAGTGGGTGGAAATTGGAGCGGATTGCCCCTATGCTCCGGTATATATTTTTAGAACGATGTTATGCCCATCATTAGAAGTGGGTGGATGAAGGGCGGGTGTCTAATGGTGGGCATACCCACCGATTGATTCTTTTTTTTCTATTTAACCCACAGCCTGCATGAAAAAAAAAGAACATTACAACATATGCCTAACAAGGACCAGTGACGTACTAATATGTTGCTGGTCTTTGAGTGGTTTTCTAGGGCTCCCCTGTCCCACCGGGGAAAGTGAGAATGCAGCCGGTGGTTCCGCCAGCTGATCATAGAGCTGATCGAAGACTAGAATGTCTCCAACCATCTCTATGGCCTAAGAAATCGGAGGCTACAAGCATTTCATGACTTCAGTTTTGCCGGATATAAACAGCGCCATTGTGAAAGCATCATATCACACCGATCTTGGTGTGGCCAGATGCTTTAAGGGCTGAGTAGAGATCTACAGTCGAACAACCCCAAATTTAAAAAAAAAAAAAAAAAATATTCAACACTACCTATTTTTATCACGGGATATTTAAATTCCCTGTGATAACGATAAATGATAAAAAAAAATGAAAGGGACAGTGTAAAAACCGAGTAATTTTCTAGCAAAAAAAAAAGTATTTTTTCATGTAAACAAAAAGTCTGAGAACACTTGGTGGTACAAGTAGTTAGAAAAGTGGGTGATGTTGGGCATAAAATGCTAGGTCTGTTCAAACCCCTCTCCCCCCCCCCCCCCCCCGCCAAATGACCCCATTTTGGAAAGTAGACACCCCAAGTTATTTGCTAAGAGTCATATTGAGTCCATGGAATATTTTATTTTTTTTGAAAAAGTGATTGAAAAATTACAAAAAACAATTACACAAATTTGTCACTGAAATGATATATTGCTCACACATGCCATGGGTATATGTGGAATTACACCCCAAAATACATTCTGCTGCTTCTCCTGAGTACGGGAATATCACATGTGTGAGACTTTTTGGGTGCCTAGCCGCGTATAGAATCCCAAAAACAAATCACCGCCTTCAGGATTCCCAAGGGAGTAAACGTATGCTTTCACCCCACACTACCTATCACTGTTTTGGAGGCCATGAAATGCCCAGATAGCAAACCCCCCCCTCCCCAAATTACCCCATTTTGAAAAGTAGACACCCCAAGTTATTTGCTGAGAATCATGTTGAGTCCATGGAATATTTTATTTTTTGCCACAAGTTTCGGGAAAATGACAAAAAAATTTTTAGTTTTTTTTATACAAAGTTGTCACTAAATATTACGTTGCTCAAACATGCCATGGGTATATGTGGAATTATACCCCAAAATGCATTCTGCTGCTTCTCTTGAGTATGGGGATACCACGTGTGAGGCTTTTTGGGTGCCTAGCCGTGTACAGAACCACAAAAACGAATCACTGTCTTCAGGCTTTCTAAGGGCGTAAAATGGTGATTTTACTCCCCACTACCCATCACGGTTTCGGAGGCCCTGAAATGTCAAGGTAGCACAAAAGCCGCCCAAATGACCCCATTTTGGAAAGTAGACACCCCAAGGTATTTGCTAAGAGGCATGGTGAGAGTATTTTGAAGCTCTTATTTGTTTTGGAAAATGAAGAAAGAAAAGGAAAATTGTTTTTTTTCTTCTTTTTTCAAATCAAAATTTTGTGACAAAAATTGAGATTTGCAAAATACTCAACGTGCCCCTCAGCACATAGCTTGGAGTGTCTACTTTCCAAAATGGGGGGGTTGTGCTATCTGGGCATTCCATGGCCTCCGAAACTGTGATAGGTAGTGAGGAGTGAAATCAATAATTTACGCCCTTAGAAAGCCTGAAGGCGGTGATTGGTTTTCGGGGTCCTGTCCCCGGCTAGACCACCAATAAGTCTCACATATGTGGTATCCCCGTATTCAGAAGCAGCAGAATGTATTTTGGGGTGTAATTCCACATATACCCATGGCATGTTCGAGAAACATATCATTTAGTGACAGTGTGTAAAAAAATAAATAAATTGTAATTTTCCTGAAACTTGTGGCAAAATATAAATTATTCCATGGACTCAAAATGCCTCTGTCTACTACCCAAAATGGGGTAATTTGGGGGGGGGGGCTTTTCATGGCCTCTAAAACTGTGATAGGTAGTGTGGGGTGAAAGCATAAGTTTACACCCTTAGAAATCCTGAAGGCGGTGATTGATTTTTGGGGTTCTGTACGCGGCTAGGCTCCCAAAAAGTCTCACACGTGGTATCCCCATACTTTTTTGGTCATTTTTTAATCACTTCTGACTAAAAAATAAAATATTCAATGGGCTCAACATGCCTCTCATCAAATTCCTTGGGGTGTCTACTTTTCAACATGGGGTTATTTGGGAGGGCTTTGTACTGCCCTTCCATTCTAGCACATCAGGAAATTAGATAGGCAGTGACCTGGAATTTTATAGATAGGCAACTCCTATCCTCATATTTATTGATTAGTGGTTCCAAATTAATAACTACTGCAGTAGGGAACAGACACAAAAGATACACTCAGCGTCTTTCCAAATAACTGTTCTGCTTTATTATGAAACAATTGAAGGTTTTTATACACATGATTACATAGGTATCACATTAATATTACAATTGTACTTGTATAGTAACAAGGGGCAGAACATAGGCAGACTAATTCTAATTAAGACTCGGAAGAATGCGAACGTAATGAAAACATTAGTGCCAGAATACATTATAGAATACAATTATATACAGAACTTACACATTTCCTTTACAGTATCCCCTCTTTTGATCAATATTTTGATCACTAACAATACCTGCTATCATCTTTAACCTGGAACCTCCACACGCTTAGGTGGGGGTAGTCCTGGCCAAAAATGCAAAACTCCATTATGGAGAATATAATCGCTAAGAAGCTTTTTCATTACAAAATTACTTTTCATTGTGAAAAACAAATGATTGATAACACATATTTACAGAGGATTGGCTGTACACTCCTGTGGCCAGAATGACCTTCTAGCTTAATTGTTTGTATGCTGACTAATCATATGTAAACACAGACAATTCTACATAAAATGGAAGACGTACAAAAGACAAATATGACATCTACATGGATGAACTGCTTTTCAAATCCCATTAAATATATCTATATTTATATTCCTTACAATTAAAGCATTTGAATTAATAGTACCCTAAACTGTGATTCCAAGAGGGAAACAAATCAAAAACAGAGATTCTTTAATTTAGTCATTTTTGCAATGTCTGGTGTTGATCCAGGTAACTTTGCAAAACTGTACATGAATAGACGCTGTATTGAGTCTCCAAACATTTCCTTATATATAAATGTCTCTTAACAATCCACAAGTCACCTGGCTTTCGTTTATGACACCCTTCTAAACTGTTAGGATCTGTAATTAGGGAGAAAACACATAAATTCATTTGTTAAAAACATTAAAAGACCAGCAACATTCTCTGTGATTCACGTGGAGGCCTTCAGCTGCTGAGACAAAAAATAAGCAAGAGAGCAACACACTCCCAAACCAAATCTCATAGGGAGAGAGTCCGATGTCCCCTTAGGGGCTTAATAAAATATAAGAAAACATTCAGGCAATAGTTTTCTAGTTTCTTACTCTACTTTTCCCACTACATTGTAAACGGTAGGGGGTGTAAAAATAAAGCCTCAAAACTTCTAATAAGCACTCTTCAATAAAAATAGTTCCCGTTACTCTCTGTAGATTCTGGCACTCTGTACTTACAAACTTCTTCTGATAACACTTTTTACTGTGGCCTTTGCAGTAGCATTTGCCACTGGACATCCAGAAAACATGTCCTTACAGACAAAATGCATACTCGTAAGATCCTGACTTGGACATCTGGATATATCTTTTTGTAATCTCTGGAAGGGATGTTCAGCTTTTGGTAACAGGTAAGTGCCCATTCACACAGGGACGACTTGTGCTCAGACTTGAGTCGCCCCAAGTCACTTGAAATTTGAAATCCCATTGAAATGAGTGTGAGCCGTCTTAATGTACACTACTGAAGACTTCAGAAAAGGTTCCTGTATTTCTAGGCGACTTCTATCTGACTTGTGCCCATAGAATTCAATAGAAGTCCCCTCCAAGTCGGATCCCCCATCTAAATGTAAGCGACTTTACAGTTTTAAGAAAAGAATTTATCCAGAGCAACCCCCTCCCTCCCTTCTCTGATTGGCCACAGGCAAAGTTGCCTGGCATAGTCAAGCTTGAAGTTGCCTTCAAGTTGCCTGGCAAAGTCGTGCCTGAAGTCAGATCGCCCCTGTGTGAATGCAGCCTAAAACAAGAAGTGGTATATTATAAAAACAACTGTGGAGAATGCTTGCTCTATCCCATGCTCATTTACTAAGGCAGCCATAACTGCTTGTGATTGATGACACAGTCAATGTGTCAAGTTGGAGGGAAAAGCGTGGCTGGTAGACATAAAAGATCACCCTTTTCCAAAGTCCTGTTTCATAAGAAGTTGCCCCCCTGTGGACCACTTGTTCTTCTCGTTCTGGGGCCCTTAAAGTTGAATTATTAATCCCAGCTATACTGGGCCAGAACTATTCTGGAGTATGTGAGTTGCACAAACCCAGCAAGTGTCTGGGGCTGTAATGCAGCACCCTTAGTTGCCTTGTCTGCTTCCATGTGTGAGTTTTACTGTAAGTATGGCTACCTCAGCAAAAAGCTGGAAGGCTGAAGACAGCCAATCAATTAGCTTAGCATGCTTGATTGGTTTACCTGCCAAAGTAAAAACAACTTGTAGCCCTTCTAATCCCATAAGGCATTGTAAAACTCTGACATTCACAGACATGACTAGGCATGATGGGAATTGTAGTTCCTGAACAACTGGAGGGCCATAGTTTGAGGACCCCTGGTTTAGCTGTTTGCAATATTTGCTGCGCAGAAATGTGGGACCATTAAAAATTTAATTTTTGACCAAAATAATGTCTGTAACTTTGTAAACTTCATGTAGCAGCACTTTGCTACTACTACTCTGATATATTGGGGTGAACCCTTCAGTATGGAGTCTAACTTGCATAAATATATTACAATGGCATGTTTTGCTATCATGCTGTTTGTGTAATAACCCCAATGTCATGTTTCAAAAAGACAACTTTCTCTTTCGTTCATTGACGGACACAGCAGCTCCATAGACCATTGGGTTATGCTGCCCTCTTCAGGAGTGGACTAGGCAGAACATGCAGTTCAACAAAAAACAGACACAGCCCCTCCCAAGGGGCAGTCCTCACTAGTAGTAACCCTCCACCTTGCAACAGCTAACTGCCTACTGCAAGGAGTAAGGACCTGGCTCCCTGTTGGGATCTGTGGTACCTCTGTTTTTGGTTCCACTTCTGCTGTGTTTTCGCAATGAAGATTACAATCAAGTGCTGGGCTGGGTGACAGGCTGGATAATATAGATCCAGGTAGTCTCCGCAGCTCGGCCAGCGAGCGAGTGCAGACCTTAGCTCCGCGCTGGATCGGCCGCGACAGGCCCCTAACCGGATGGGGCGGCCCCGCGGGTTAAACGTCCCGCCGGGGGACATATGACCGGGCGACTGGGTCGGTGTCACAGCGCTACCATGGCCGACAGCTCCCCCTGGAATGGACGGGGAGGCAGATCTGTCTCGGGTGGGATATCCGCTACCGCCCTACTAGATGGGTAAATACGCCCCCTCTCTCCTGCTGGGGTATGGGGGGAGCAGGCAGGTTCCCTCCCGGGGTGTTAGGCTGGCGGGCTGGTTCCCCCTCCTTCTCTTCACCCCCTCTGGTGCTGTGTTGCCGCTGGTCCCTCCTGGGGTCCCCTTGTGGTGTCAGGGGTTTTTAGCTGCACCCCCCACCCTCCTGCCTCGTGCTGCTTCAGCTGCCATTGTGGGCGGCCAGTCCGGGAGGTAGCCGCGTCCGACAGTCATTTTGGCGTAGCCGCGACCACCATTTTGTTGTGGTCAGCCGCATGGGTTCGCCTCTAGTGTGCCCAGTGGCCATTTTCTTGTGGCCTGTGTATACGATCTAGCTCCTGTGTGAGGGGGGCCGTCTCTGAGCTCAGGCTGGCTCAGTTTCTTCCCCTAGCAATGCACAGAGACACAGCAGCACATGTGGAGCAGGCAAGGCAGTGGCAGCAGCAGGCACGGTCTCCTCTCCTTGGGACAGTTGAGCAGGCAGATGATGAGTTCTCCTGGGGTTACCCCCCTGCAGGAAGCCTGTGCAGCTTTTTGGGGTGGGGGGTGCCTGGTCTACCTGGTACCTAGCCCTCAGTTTAGGTGGCGTGTTACCAGGGTGGGTGACGCAATGGCAGCCAATGCGGGTGCTTCCCCACCAGACCTCTCCGTGGTTGCGACCAGGGCCTCGGGGACCTCGGTCCCCCTTGACGCTCTGTTGGCAGTCCTGGAGTCCTTTGTCTCCCGGGTAGAGACAGCATGTGGGCGTAAGGTGGTAAAAAATCGGCCCCTACCCCCCTCCTCCGGTCAGGACTCGGACCCTGAAGGGGGCTCCACCATGTCAGGGACCCCCCTTGAGCTGTCGGATGGTGAGGCCCCGGATTCCTCTGATAGTGAGGAGGAATCTTCGGCGGGCAATGCTGCGCACAAGAAGGCACTAGTAGGCGTTCTGATTACAGCGGTGCATGATACTCTGATGCTGGAAGAGGCAACCGGAGCTTCGCAGGAGGTGACCGTTCCCTTTGGGTCACATAAACCGGCCCGTGTGGCTAAGGGTTTGGAGCCACCCTGGATGAGATCATAAGGGATCTCACCGGTGGGAAAAGCACCTTTCTTCCGTAGACTGAGGAGTAAGGAGTCCCGTTGTAGGCCGGGTCCCTCCTTTTCAGCCCAGAAGAGGCTTTTTCGTACGTCCCGCTCGTCGAGCAAGGGCTCCCTGCCCACCAAGCCTCCCACGGGTGGACAGAAGCGTCCCTGGCAGTGTAAGCATGACAAGCCAGAGGACAAGTCCTCAGCATAAAGGTTTGCTGACCAGTGAACTTCCCGCATTTCGGACTGCTGGGTGCACGAGGTGGTTTTGTTAGGGTACAAAATAGAATTTCGTTCCCCTCCTCCGGACAGGTTCTTTGCCTCAAATATGCGGCTCCTCCTGGGCAGGCTGCAGGCCCTGCTGGGGGCTGTGCAGGACCTACTTCGTCAAGGGGTAGTGGTCCCTGTCCCAGCCTCAGAACGTTTCTGGGGGTTTTACTGCAACTTGTTTGTGGTTCCAAAGAAGGATGGGGTACGGCCAATCCTGGACCTAAAGGCCCTCAACTGCTTTGTACGTGTACCAAAGTTCAGGGTGGAGTCTGTCCGCTCTGTGGTGGCAGCACTGCACCAGGTCGATTTCCTTGCTTCCCTCGACATCAAAGATGCGTACCTGCATATTCCCATATGCGCTCAGCACCAGCCCCTCTTGCGCTTTGTGGTCGGGGTGCATCACTATCAGTTTGTGGCTCTCCTGTTTGGCCTCTCCTCTGTGCCTCAGGTCTTCACCAAGCTATTGGCTCCGGTTCTGGCACTATTAAGGCAGAGGGTCATCGCAGTGGTGGCGTACCTGGACGACGACCTCTTGCGAGCGGAGTCGGCTCAAGCCCTGATGGACTATGTGACGATCACCATGCGCACTCTGCAGGAGTTCAGCTTGGTTATAAACATCCCCAAACATCACACCGTTTGGAGTATCTGGGCCTGATTCTAGATGCAGCACAGGCGAAGGTCTTCCGGCGACCAAGCTACAGACGCTTCCGTCGGCGGTCCGGCCCCTGCTGTCCCAGAAATGGTCCTCCCTACGCTTTTGCATGCGGGTTCTGGGGCTCATGGTATCCACCTTCGAGGCGGTTCCATACGTCTAGTGTCACACTTGCTCTGCAACGGGAGATAATTCTGAAGTGGGACAAGTCCCCATCATCCCTGGATCGGTTGATCAGGGTGCACCGCCAGACCAGGATTTCACTGCTCTGGTGACTGCGGGCTCCGGCCCTGCGGCTGCGGAAGTAGTTCCTCCCCCTTCATTGGACAGTGGTTACGAGGGATGCCAGCCTGCTGACCGGCTGGGGGGGGGGGGAGTCCTGGGGTTGTTGTCAGCCCAGGGCCGCTGGTCCCCAGAGGAGTCTCGTCTCCCGATCAATGTCCTGGAACTTCGGCCATCAGGTGCTGCCTCTCCCACTGGACGAGGAGGCTGCACGGGTACCCTGTCCGGATTCAGTCAGACAATGCCACGACAGTGGCATATGTGAATCACCAGGACAGGACAAGAAGCTCGGCTACGGCCTCGGAGGTGACTCACATTCTGCGGTGGGCAGAACTCCATGTGCCGGCAATCTCCGCCGTTCACATTCCGGGCATAGAAAACTGGCAGGCGGACTACCTCAGTCGTCAGGGGTTGGACCAAGGAGAGTGGTCCTTGCACCCGGACGTGTTCCATCAGATTTGTCTGCGGTGGGGCACGCCAGACATGGGCCTGTTAGCGTCTTGTCTCCATCGGAAGGTGCAGACCTTCGGGAAAAGGACAAAGGATCCCTTGGCGGATGCTCTAGTGCCTCCGTGGGCTTGGTGTCGGCTCATCTATGCCTATCCCCCCTCAAGTTGCTTCAGCGCCTCCTGCACAGAATAGAAGCAGAGGGCATACCGACCATTCTCGTAGCTCCAGACTGGCCAAGGCGCCTTTGGTACGCCGATGTGGTATGGATGGTGGTGGACGTCCCCTGGCGACTCCCGCTTCGTGAGGATCTACTGTCCCAGGGGCCCATCTGGCATCCTGCTTTGCATCTTCTCTGGCTTTAATGGCCTGGCTATTGAATCCCAGGTGTTGAGGGATCGAGGTCTCTTGGACTCAGTGATCCCCACCATGCTCAAGGCAAGTAAGGCCACTTCACGGAAGATATGCCACCGTACCTAGAAGGCTTACATCGCCTGGTGCGAGAATGGTGGGTGAAATCCCCAATCTTTTTCAGTATCTCGGGTTCTGGCTTTTCTGCAGAGGGGTCTCGACCAGAAGCTGGCATTTACGATCAAGGGTCAGATTTCTGCCCTGGCGATCCTTTTCCAGCGCCCATTGGCGACGCACTCTTTGATCCGTACCTTCGTGCAGAGGGTTTGACATGTCGCTTTCCAAGTACGGTCACCTTTGGCTCCATGGGACCTTAATCTGGTCCCCTCGATGCTTCAGAAGCCGCCGTTTGAGAATATCAGGGAGATCTCGTTACAGTTGCTTTTGCAAAAAGTGGCTTTCCTGGTAGCTATCACATCCGCTCGGCGGGTGTCCGAGTTGGCGGCTCTGGCCTGTAGGTCTCCATATCTGGTCCTACACAAGGATAAGGAGATTTTGCGCTCGTCACCTTCCTTCATACCAAAGGTGGTGTCATCTTTCCATATCACTGAGGATATGTCCTTCCTTCGCTCTGCCCACGCACTCGTTGGATGTTGTTCGGGCCCTGCGGGTGTATCTGGCGACCACGGCCTCCTTTCGGCGGTCGGATACACTGTAGTAATGGATGGTTGACGCAAAGGCCTGGCGGCTTCGTCTGCCACTATTTCCCATTGGATTAGACGAACGGTGACCCAAGCCTATGCTGTTAGGGGTCTAGAGCCTCCTTTCCCGGTTACGGCTCACTCTACCAGGGCGATTAGCACTTCCTGGGCTTTCCGACATCTGGCGTCTGTGTCTCAAGTGTGCAAGGCTGCTATTTGGTCCTCCGTGCACACCTTTTCAAAGTTTTACAAAGTTGATGTTTTGGCATCCTCGGATGCTGCATTTGGCCGCAAGGTTTTGCAAGCGGCCGTGTGAGACACATTTTCTGGTTCCTCACAGAGGGTTCTGTTTGGTGAAGTTTTGTTGTTTTGTTACCCACCCCTCATTTTGACACTGATTTGGGACGTCCCAATGGTCTATGGGGCTGCTTTGTCAATGAACGAAAGAGAAAACAGGATTTTTTTCTAATTGCCATAAAATCCCTTTCTCTGAGTTCATTGACGGACACAGCACACACCCCTCCTGTTCAATTTTGTACTGCTTGTTATGAACTGAGCTAGCTGTTGCAAGGTGGAGGGTTACTGCTAGTGAGGACCGCCCCCTGGGAGGGGCTGTGTCTGTTTTTTGTTAAACTGCATGTTCTGCCTAGTCCACTCCTGAAGAGGGCAGCATAACCCAATGGTCTATGGAGCTGTTGTGTCCGTCAATGAACTCAGAGAAAGGGATTTTACGATAAGTAGAAAAAAATTCAGTTTTTTCTTGACAAAATAATTTCACATTGCTTGCTCGTGTTATTTTGCTAAAATTAGCAACAAAGTCCTTTGTTTCCATCTGACATTTTCCTGATGTCATAACATAATAAATTATAACAAAACCGTGCGGTCATGCAGAGATGTCCATAAATCTAAAGTATTCTTCTGCTTATAACACGGCACTTACAAGAGAAAGGGGCCCATCATTTAACAATCCACACATTCTGCTTTGGATTTCAAAAATAAATAAAGACAAAAGAACCAACAATCTGTATATGACAGAACAGAAAGCCCTCGGCCAGATCAAAAACTAAAAACAGCTGGCTGCAGGTGGCATCTATCCTAACGGTGTGTGGACTTGATGTGATAGATCAGTTATTTTTAAATTGTATGAATTACTCTCGCGTAATGGACCGCACATCAAGTTATTACCAGGCCTTTAGATTTAATTTCCAACCAAAGGTTGTCTAAACCAATTACAATATACCTATATTATTAATAAAATTGTTAAACTCCTATCAGAAATTAATACTCCAGTGATAATCTCAATATCACACCCTAATTCTAATATTTATCCACAGATATATTTCTTAAAGGAGGACATTTTACTTAATTTCCCTTTTCTTTTTTTTTTCGCACACATACACAATTATCTCTCTAAAATCGCTTACATTTTTCCAATTTGTACACAACACATGCATATCATTCTATCACTTTCTTTTAACTCTCTTTAATATTTCCTTGCTTAAATTCAGTTTTACCTCCATAAATTCTGCTTTTCTTATTTTGTTCTGATATCCCTTGTACTGTAATCCCATACTTCACATACTCTAACTTCTATGATCAAACGGGCAGTCATAGTGCTCATCCCATATTTCCTCTATGACAACATATAAAGTATTCTGTTTTGACTCTCCTCTTTCTGTTTTAGAAATTACTAATTGTAGTGCCTAACCCTAAATTTATCCCACAACTTAACATCAAAATGTCCCTTTCTGTCTAGTGTTAATTGTCTTTCACCCTTCATCCATCCCGCTCACATAGATAGCTGTTCATCTAGCTCTTTAATCTGCATGATTCTTAGTCCTTTGGTAACCCAGTTACCTATTGTGGATCGCTCTACTCTAACCATTTATCTAGGGGCTCAGTATAGGCGTGAACTGCACCTTCGGTCCATATTTTTTATAGTGCTCCTCTAGCGTTGGGAATTTTTGAGGGTCTCTTACCCTTCATTCCCTTACTTAATTTAAAGCCCATGACTGGCCAGTCTCCTCTACTTGTGCCTATACCCTCTTGCCTCTAAACTACTTTATCTAGCAGATTTTACGTCATATATAACCTGTGAACAGCACTATTTTTCCTTTTCTTATCTATAACACTTTGATGGACAGTATACAGTGACGACATAACATCTAACCACCAATCAATACAGTTCAATTAAGGGGTGTTAATTTGGTACCCTTCGTCCCGAAAATGCCTTACCGTTCGAGGAAGTCTGATAACTCAAATGTAAGCAAAAGGCTTACCTCAGCTGGCTGATTATCAGAAATTCCTGGATCGTCTCAAGCTCCTCGTTTCGGATTCTCAGGGTCCCCTGTAAAACCCCTCCTGACTGGCTCGCCATCGGACCTGGAATCTTATAGATAGACAACTCCTATCCTCATATTGATTAGTGTTTCCAAATTAATAATAACTACTGCAGTAGGGAACAGACACAAAAGACACACTCAGCATCTTTTCAAATAACTGTTCTGCTGTATTATGACGCAATTGAAGGTTTTTATACACATGATTACGTAGGTATCACATTAATATTAAAATTGTACTTGTATGGTAACAAGGGGCATAACCTAGGTAGACTAATTCTAATCAGGACTCGAAAGAATGCAAACGTAATGAAAACATTAGTGCCCTGTGCACAGTGAGTGCAGTGTGCAATACACACAAAATAGAATACAATTATATACAGAACTTACAAATATCCTTTACAGCAGTCATAAAATCAAAGCTGCGTAAATTCCAGAAAATGTACCCTACATGTAAACGCTATAACTTTTGCGCAAACCAATAAATATATGCTTATTGACTTTTTTTTACCCGAGACATGTGGCTTAATGCATTTTGGCAAAAATGTATAAGTAAAATTGAGTTTATTGTATTTTTTTAATAACAAAAAGTTGAAAAAATCATTTTTTTTCAAAATTTTAATTTTTTTTTTGTTTATATCACAAAAAGTAAAAAACGCAGAGGTGATCAAATACCTCCAAAAGAAAGCTCTATTTGTGGGGGGAAAAAAAGCACATTTCGTTTGGGTACAGTATTGCATGACCGCGCAATTACCAGTTAAAGCAGCGCAGTGTCAAATTGTAAAAAATGCTCTGGTCATTAAGGGAGTAAATCCATCCAGGATAGTGGTTAAGAGCTCCTGGCATGCTTTTTTTCTATTACAAGGAATGTTTACAAAAGTGATCACATTTTTTTTAAAAGGACAGTGTAAAAATGAAAAGTAAAACGAATAACAAAAAAAAAATGTAAAGCTCCCCATCCCACTGAGCTCGCGCACAGAAGTGAACGCATACGTAAGGCATGCCCTTATATAAAAACACTGTTCAAACCACACGTGAGGCATCGCTGTGAACGTTGGAGCGAGAGCAATACTTCTAGTGCTAGACCTCCTCTGTAACTCAAAACTGGCAACCTTTAGAAATTTTTAAACGTCGCAGATGGAGATTTTTAAGTGCCAAAGTTTATCTCCATTCCACGAGTGGCCGCAATTTTGAAGCATGACATGATGGGTATCAATTCACTCAGCTTAACATCTTTCACAATATGGAAAAAATTGGGCTAACTTTACTGAGGTCTTATTTTTTAACATGTGTGACATAAAGTATCGCCATGACCGCCATTTTATTCTCTAGGGTTTTAGAAAAAAAAAAATATATATATATATATATAATATGTTTGGGGGGGGGGGTTTAAGTAATTTTATAGCAAAAAAAAAAACAATTTTAACTTGTAAACACCGAATCTCAAAAAGAGGCTTGGTCCTTAAGTCGTTAAGAAGAGCCCACACATTCTAAATAGGGTTTAGGTCAGGAAAGGAAGGGGGCATTGTCATTATTCTTTCATCTTTATGTCTTTACTGGCTAGCAGTGGAGTACTTCAATGCATGCGATGGAGCATTGTCCTGCTTAAATATTATGGTCTTCTTGAAAAATGCACCACTACTGTGTACTGTACCACTGCTTGAAGAAAGTGTCTTCTAAAAACTGGCACTAGGTTTGGGAGTTGATTTTGAGTCCATCTTCAACCCAAAAAAAGGTCGAAGTAGCTCATCTTTAATAATAGCAGCCCATACCAGTACCCCACTTCCACCTTCCTGGTCGAAGTGAAGCTCTGTGCCCATTACTGATCCAGTCACAGGCCCATCCATCTGGCCTGCCAAGAGCCACTCAAATCTCATCAGTCCATAAAACCTTTGAAAAATCTGTCTTCAGATATTTCTTGGCCCAGTCTTGATGTTTCAACCTATGTGTCTTGTTCAGTGGTGGTTTCAGCCTCCCTTACCTTGACCATGTCTCTGAGCACTGAGTACCTTGTACTTCTGGGCACTCCTGGTAGGTTGCAGTTCTGGAAAATTACAGCACTGGAGAATAATGGGTTCCTGGTAGCTTCACGCTTGATTCTTCTCAAATCTTTTGCAGTTAATTTGCGTTTTTTTGTTTTTTATTCTTTTTTTTCTCAACATGTTTTTTTGCGACCCTGTTGACTATTTGCAACAAAACGTTTGATGGTTTTTTGATCACGCCCCAATATCTTAGCAGTTTCAAGAGTGCTGCATCCCTCCGAAAGACTTTTTGCAGATTTTGACTTTTCCGAGTCACTTTAATCTCTTATTTGGCCTGTTTTTCCTGAGGAAAAGAAGCTGCCTAATTATTATTCACACCTTGATATAGGGTGTTTATCTTTTTAGGCTACACTCGCCCTCATTACACAAATACACATCACCTGATATGCTTAAGCCCAATAAGCATTCACGTTATACAGCTTGGAGTTGGACAATATGCATTAAAATGATGATTTGGTCAAAATACTCGCCTAATAATTGTGCACACAGTGCTGGATAATCATAGTGTATCTAATACTTAAAAAAAGATTATCCGATCAAGCATAATAAGAAATACTGGAATATCTAAATGATCACATAGTGATATTGCCAGATTATCTCGGCAATGTTGCTATCCTCAAAGTTTGATATTTTCCATGCTTTTACAGGTATGCCTAAAGTGGTACTGTTTGATGAATGTAACTACTGAAGAAGCCATGGTGGATTTCTGGCCAACTCTAGGAATCATAGACTGGCAGTCAAGAAAGATTTGATGGACTATCTCAAGGTCATAGCCTTTGTCTGAGAATTTGTCCAAGATCAAAGATAAAGTCCGCATCAAAAGAACAGTTCTTTCTCGATATGCAAAATTGGCCTCTAGGAATATTCTGTTTCCATTTTGGATGATGGCATCTGGCATAATGGAGATAGGAATTCCCTGCAGATGAACACAATAAACCAAAAAAGGAAGAAGAGTGGGACTTTAAAGGCTGTCACTATATTTTCCAAACAGGAAAGCACTACAGTGAAATAATAGGATTTTATTAAGAACTTACCGTAAAATCCTTTTCTCTTACGTTCACTGACAGACACAGCCCTTCATTGACAAGTAGGATTTATGCACATCCTACCAGGAGTAGACTAGGCAAATAGAAAAAAAGCAAGCTGACCCCTCCCAGGGGGCCGTCCTCACTCCAGCATATAACCCCCCTGCTCTGTATAGCATATCAGTTTTATTATGCCTAGTGCAAGGAGTTAGACCTGGTTCCCTGCTGGGACCTGCGGTTCCACAGATTGTTTTTTCTTTGGAAGCTTTCTGATTGAAGACTGCTATCAAGTAGCCGGCTGGGGCATAGAGGATATCTGGAATCCTGAACTTTCCCCAGCACGGCCGACTGATGCGAGCTACCCTTATCCCTTGCGGTTTCCGCCGCATCGTACCCGTTCTGTGCGGGAGTCCAGTGGGTGACCCCCACTTGCGCCCAGTGACCGGGCTCTGCTCGCGTCCAGGGGCGCTTGGCCTGCAGCATCCCTCTCCGCCAGATGGGAGGAAGGTCTTCAACTGGGTGGCTACCCGCTACGCCCGTCGGATTGGTGAGTGACCCCCTCTCTCCCCCCCCCCCCCGGGGGGCGGAGGAGGGGGGCTGGGCGTTTTCTTGTAGCTGACTAGTCCGGCCGGTGGAGGGTTCCTGGAGTTACAGATCACCGTGGGTGTCTTTGCTCAGGGCTGCCCCTCTCCTTCACCCCCTTCCCCCCCAAACACACAAAAAGTAGTGCATGCACCACTTTTGAAGAATGTGCCCCACCAAATCGCATGGTACTGCGATCTGGTGCCCGCAAATGCATTGTATTTGTAATTCGTGATGCCGTTGGCAACCACAGCAGATCGCAAAGGCAGTGTGTTTTGAACGCGGTGCTGGAAATGCACATGGAACATGCCTTTCCTGCACCGCATTCTGATGTGAAAAAGCTCTAAAAGAAAACTGACTAAATGTAAAAAAAATTGCCATACATTACATGCCACAAAATAAATTCAAAACCTCCCTTTAATAATAAAAAATAGGATTTTATTAAGAACTTACCGTAAAATCCTTTTCTCTGAGTTCATTGACAGACGCAGCCTCCAGGACACGTGTGGTTATGTACCTTTTACTAAGAGTAGACTTGGCAGAACGAAAGATCAGAAAGCAAAGCTGGCCCCTCCCTAGGGGGCCGTCCTTACTCAGCACATAACCCCTCAGCCCTGCATAGCATATCAGTTCGTAACAAGCCGTACAAACACAACACCAAGGGGTGGGTGCTGCGTCTGTCAGTGAACTCAGAGAAAAGGATTTCACGGTAAGTTCTTAACCACTTCAGCCCCGGAAGGATTTCACACTTTAGGACCAGAGCACTTTTTGCGATTCTGCGCTGTGTCACTTTAACTGACAATTGCGCGGTCGTGCGACATTGTACCCAAACGAAATTTGCGTCCCTTTTTCCGACAAATAGAGCTTTTTTTTTTTGATCGCCGCTATAAACAAAAGAAGAGCGACAATTTTGCAAAAAAAAACAAATTTCTTACTTTTTGCTAACATACAAAAAAAAATATCTCCGACGCAGACAGTTACTTGCATTCTCTTTTATCCTAAAATAATTGGTGAACGGCTGGCGGTTGGCGTCCAACTGCCGCTGTTCCACCAAGCTATTGCGTTTGACATTTGTGCCTAGAGGTAAGACACTCTACCCCTTATCGACACTAGTGCTAACTCTAAAAAAATTAGTGTTTATACTCCTTCTTATATTTAGTCGGTTTTGGCAACTTTTTTAAAAAAAAAATATAAAAAAAAACATACAATCGTTTTTCATTCTTTAAACAAAAAAAAACGTTTTAACAGCGAGAAGAAAACAAATATCGCCGCTAGTTTTTTTTTTT
>BLSH010451446.1:124650-141137 GCA_018402905.1 Glandirana rugosa | reverse complement strand
TTCAAAACCTCCCTTTAATAATAAAAAATAGGATTTTATTAAGAACTTACCGTAAAATCCTTTTCTCTGAGTTCATTGACAGACGCAGCCTCCAGGACACGTGTGGTTATGTACCTTTTACTAAGAGTAGACTTGGCAGAACGAAAGATCAGAAAGCAAAGCTGGCCCCTCCCTAGGGGGCCATCCTTACTCAGCACATAACCCCTCAGCCCTGCATAGCATATCAGTTCGTAACAAGCCGTACAAACACAACACCAAGGGGTGGGTGCTGCGTCTGTCAGTGAACTCAGAGAAAAGGATTTCACGGTAAGTTCTTAACCACTTCAGCCCCGGAAGGATTTCACACTTTAGGACCAGAGCACTTTTTGCGATTCTGCGCTGCGTCACTTTAACTGACAATTGCGTGGTCGTGCGACATTGTACCCAAACGAAATTTGCGTCCCTTTTTCCGACAAATAGAGCTTTCTTTTGGTGGTATTTGATCACCGCTGCGTCATTTTTGATCGCCGCTATAAACAAAAGAAGAGCGACAATTTTGCAAAAAAAAACAAATTTCTTACTTTTTGCTAACATACAAAAAAAAATATAAAAAAAAAATTTTTTCAACGGTTTTGGCTGATTTATATTCTTCCTCATATTTGTGATTAAAAAAATCTCAATCGTGATCACAGCTATTCCCCATCTCACAGAATGGAGATCCGTGTTTACAGTTTGCGTTATCGAACCACCTTGTCGCCGTCAACCTGCGGTTGGCGGTCGGCAAGTGGTTAATAAAATCCTATTTTCTCTTACGTTCATTGACAGACGCAGCCTCTCTTCATGACACGTGGGGATGTCCCAAAACGGTGTCAAACAGAGGGGTGGGTAAACAATAACAACTGTACCCACAGAAAATCTCGGGAGGCGCCAGCCGCGCCTACACCGCCGCCTATAAAACTTTGCGGCCAAAAGCAGCATCCGCGGATGCTGACACATCAACTTTGTAAATCTTAAAAAACGTGTGCACCGAGGCCCAAGTGGCCGCCTTGCACACCTGAGACACCGATGCTTGGTGTCTAAACGCCCAGGAAGTGCTAATCGCCCTGGTGGAATGAGCCATGACCGGAAAAGGGGGTACTTGTCCCCGAACAGTATACGCATGGGTCACGGTCTGTCTGATCCAACGTGAAACGGTGGCCGAAGAAGCCGCCAACCCTTTGTGCGGCCCATCTGTCAGCACAAACAACGCATCTGACTTCCTGAAAGGAGCCATAGCTGCCACATACACCTGCAATGCTCTCACCACATCCAATGAACGCAGAGCAATCTCCTTAGGGTGAGACGGGTGCGGACACAAAGAAGGGAGGACAATGTCCTCATTAATGTGAAAAGAGGAGACCACCTTCGGAAGGAACGAAGGAGACGGACGCAGCACCGCCTTATCCTTATGTAGGACCAAATAGGGGGACCTACACGACAAAGCTGCCAATTCAGACACCCGCCTAGCGGATGTGATAGCCACCAAGAAGGCGACCTTCTGAGACAGCAATTGTAAGGGAATATCCCTGATCTTCTCATAAGGCGGTTTCTGCAGTACAGAAAGTACCAAGTTCAGTCCAATGGCGACCGTACCTGAGGAGCCACATGACGTACACCCTGTACGAATGTACGGATCAAAATATGTGTCGCCAAAGGACGCTGAAAGAGGATCGCCAGAGCGGAGATCTGGCACTTGAGGGTGCTCAAAGCCAACTTTTGGTCCAGGCCTTATTGAAGAAAGGCAAGCACCCGGGCAACTGCAAAGGAACGGGGATTCCAACCCCCCGACTCGCACCAGGCAAAATAGGCCTTCCAGGTGCGATGATAAATCTTGCGCGCCTTCAGCATAGTGGGGATCATTGACTCAGAGACCCCCCCTGTCCCTCAGCACCTGGCACTCAATAGCCATGCCGTCAAAGCCAGCGATGGTAAAGCAGGGTGCAAGATGGGGCCCTGCAACAGTAGATCTTCGCAAAGCGGAAGTCGCCAGGGAACGTCTGATACCATCCGCACCACATCGGCGTACCAAGGGCGCCGAGGCCAATCCGGGGCCACCAGGATTGTCGGGATTCCCTCCACTTCTATCCTGCGCAGTAGCCGCGGTAGGAGCTTGAGAGGAGGAAAGGCATACAGAAGCCTGTACCGGGGCCACCAGAGCATCCATGGCTGCCGCCAACGTGTCCCTTGACCTGCTCACGAAGGTCTTCATCTTGTGATTGAATCTGGACGCGAGGAGATCCACATCTGACGTGCCCCACCTTTCGCAAATCTGGCGAAAAACCTCTGGATGCAGGGACCATTCTCCCTGGTCCAGCTTTTGGTGACTTAGGAAGTCCGCCTTCCAATTTTCTATGCCTGGAATGTATATGGCGGAGATTGCTGGCACATGAAGCTCTGCCCACCTTAGGATGTGGGCTGCCTCGGCCACTGCTGCCGAGCTTCTTGTTCCGCCCTGATGGTTCACGTACGCCACAGCCGTGGCGTTGTCCGACTGAACCCAAACCGGGAGGCCGCGCAGCCTCTCCGACCAGCGGAGGAGACAAAGCTTCATCGCCCTCAGCTCCAACACATTGATCGGAAGACGAGACTCCTGTGTCGACCAACAGCCCTGAGCCGACAGGTTTCCCAGGACTCCTCCCCAGCCCGAGAGACTGGCATCCGTCGTGATTATTGACCAATTTAGAGGAAGAAACGACTTCCCCAGGGTCAATGCCGGGGCCTGAAGCCACCAAGTCAACGACCCCCTGTGTCAGATGATCCAGACGGTCCAGAGACGAGGGGGACCTGTCCCACTGCAGTAGTATCGCTCGCTGCAGGAGCCCGGTGTGACTGGGCGTTCGGTATCGCCTCGAAGGACAAGACCATGTGCCCAACACCCGCATGCAAAAACGTAAGGAGGACCACCGTCATGACAGTGGGGACCGCACTGCTACTTGCAGTGCCAGCAACTTGTCCGGAGGTAGAAACACCTTCGCCTGCACCGTGTCCAAAGTCAGACCCAGATATTCGAGGCGACAGGACGGGGTCAATGTCGACTTCTGTAGGTTGAGCAGCCAACCGAAGTCCCTCAGTGAGGTCAGGGTGACAGTCACATTGTCTTCCAGAGCCTGTGCCGACTCCGCACACAGGAGGAGATCGTCCAGATAGACTACTACAGCAATGCCCCTCTGTCGCAGCAGAGCGAGCACCGGGGCCAGTAACTTGGTGAACACCCCCGCAGCCGAGGCCAGGCCGAAGGGGAGAGCCACAAACTGGTAATGAAGTTCCCCTACAGCAAAGCGCAGGAAGCGCTGGTTCCCAAAATAGATGGGGACATGCAGATATGCGTCCTTGATGTCCAGGGATGCCAGCCAATCCCCTTGGTGCAGGGCGGCCACGACCGAATGGACTGATTCCATCCTGAATTTGCGCTTCTTCATAAAGTGATTGAGCGCCTTCAAGTCCAGAACTGGCCTGGCCCCCCCACCTTTCTTTGGTACCACAAAGAGGTTTAAATAGAAGCCACAGAATCTCTCCGCCGGAGGGACTGGCACAATCATCCCCTGTTCGGATATCAACCGCATAGCCCCTAGCAGG
Source organism: Glandirana rugosa (assembly GCA_018402905.1). Classification (NCBI taxonomy): domain Eukaryota; kingdom Metazoa; phylum Chordata; class Amphibia; order Anura; family Ranidae; genus Glandirana; species Glandirana rugosa. The sequence goes on along the minus strand of BLSH010451446.1, from coordinate 137,543 downwards.
GCTAGTCGACGCTCCGGAGGGAGCCTTAAATTGGAGGGGAAGAACCTGTCCGGGGGCCGGGTGCTGAACTCTATCTTGTACTCAGAGGAGACCACCTCCTGCACCAACCGGTTGGAGATGCGGGCGGTCCATCGGTCCACGAACCCCAGAAGTCAGCCCCCCCCCACCCGAGAATCGGGCGGGGGCAACCCATCATGCGGAGGAGGACTTATCCTCCGTCTTTTCGAGCTTGCGTTGCCAGGGATGTTTGCCCGAGCCTGAGGCAGACTTGCCGCCCTGGGCGTTCCTGCCCGCCTGACCGGGAGCATGAAAAACAACGTTTCTGCCCAGAGGGCTGAGGACCCTGTTTGCGGGGCTGGTCACGCCATTTGGGTTCAGGAAGAAAAATACTCTTCCGCCAGTGAAATCCTTAATGATTTCGTCCAATTGGGGCCCAAATAGCCGGCCACCTTGAAAGGGAAGATCCGTGAGGCCTTTCTTGGACGCGTGGTCACCCAACCAACGTCGCAGCTACAGCTGACGCCTGATAATGATTGCAAAAACCGACATTTTTGACAACATCGGTATCAAGTCCAGAGCTGCGTCACAAAGATAATGGAGCCCTTGCACCAGGTGTTCTGCTCGCTGCACAGACTCAAGCGAATCTACGCCGCCCTGTGCCTCACTCCACTCTATTGCACACTCCATGAGCGACTGAGCTACCATGACAGACGCCAAGGCCGGACGCATGGCTGCCCCCGCCACCAAAAAGAGTGCCTTAGACACTGCTTCTGTCCGCCTGTCGGCTGGATCCCTAAAAGAGGGAGACCCCTCCAGGGGAATATTTGTCGCCTTGTTAAGGCGGGCCATTGGCGGATCCACCGCGGGGGAGACCCATTTCTGTAACAGGCTGTCCTCAAAGGGATAGCGCACAGAAAAACGTTTTGGCAAAGTAAAGGAATTCAGCGGGCGCTTCCATTCCTTATACACCTACTGGTCAAAATACTGGAGGTAGGGAAAAACCTTAGGTGCATGAGAGTGCTTCTTGGACCCAAAAGTATAGGCAGACGCCTGTGCCTCTCCATCCTGATCCAGGTGCAGTGAACTGCGACCAGGGCGCCCACCAGTGCCTTTTCGCGTGCCACCGAGGCCCCCTGGTCCTCCTCCCCATCCGAGGGCTCCAGCTCTCCGTCTGAGAGCTCCACGAGGGTCCCCGTGACCCCAGAGCCCCCTTCCGGTTCTGAGTCCTCCTGAGAGGATTGAGGGGGAGGGGGACGCTTTTTAGGGGCCCCCCATGCCGGTCTGATTCCCCCCAGGCGAAAAACTCCTCCAGAATGGAGGTTAACTGATCTAGGGGAACCAGAGATCCCAGCGCGGCCTGTGCTTCTGCGGACCCCTCCGGAGAAGAAACCTTGAGCTCAGCCGCCATTGACACCTGTGAGGCCTACCAGCCATCACCCCCCTCAGTGCCACCCCCTGCAAGGCCTCAGGATTTGCCCAGTAAGACCCAGCACCGCCGCCCCTGCACCCCAGGGAGAAAAGCCAGCAATACTTGCAGAACCCTGTGTTCGGCTGCCACCGTCTGCCAATGCCCCGGATGTGCCGCTGCCCGAGCTGCTGAATTCTGCTAGCCTTGCTGCCGTTGCGTTCCCGGAAGGAATGGCACCAAAAGCACATGGAAATCTCCCATACAAGGAGACCAACCAAAAATGACCGCTGACAACCACTAGAGGCGAAACACCTCCAAAATGGGCGCGTCCGGAAAAAATGGCGGCGGACACATGGCAGGCGATGGATCGGTCCGTGCATGATGGCAGGCAAGCGCCAGTGGAACGGGCAGGGCAGGATGCACAGGCGGACGGCCGGACAGGCGTTCGGGCAGGCGGGCGAGCGTACGGGGGGGGGAAAGGACATGACAGGAACCAGTGGCCTGTACCCCCCCCCCCACCGGAGTGGTACCGCTACCCACCGGATTCACTCACCCATCCAGATGGGTGTGGCGGGTGGCCACCCGGTGCAGACCTTCCTCCCCCCAGGTGGGGAGGGATGCTGCTGGCCAAGCGACCCCTGGACCGGCCATAGCCAGGACACTGGGCACGCAAGGTGGGACCTTTAACCCACCGGCCGCCCGCACGGAACGGGCAGGATGCGGCGGGCCCCACCAGTGCGAAGGGTGGCTCGCATCCGTCAGCTGCGCTGGGGAGATGGCAGGACCCATAACCATCCGCGTGGTCCCCAGCCAGCTGCTTGATTGCAGTCTTCATCAGAAGGCTTGCTCAAAAAGAATAAAAAGCAAAAAAGAAAAAAACTTTAGGGGAATCGCAGTTCCCAGCAGGGAACCAGGTCTAACTCCTTGCACTAGGCAGAAGAAAACTGATATGCTATGCAGGGCTGAGGGGTTATGTGCTGAGTAAGGACAGCCCCCCCTGGGGAGGGGCCAGCTTTGCTTTCTGAACTTTCGTTCTGCCTAGTCTACTCCTAGTAAAAGGTACATAACCCCACGTGTCAAGAAGGCTGCGTCTGTCAATGAACGTAAGAGAAAAGAATTAAGTCAATATTTATTATACTACATTACGACATAAATATTCGTTAATAGCATATTATGCATGTTAAAGATCCAAAGGTACAGATAAAATGCTGTGGACACATATAGTGTCTAATAGGCCCAGTCCACAATCGTGTTGTGAAGGCAACCAGTGTCACTGGAGGGCCACTTGACAGCATAGTTCTACTGCCACATAGAGATCGCAACGCGTTACGCTGAGAGCTTCTTCACACGATCTGATATGATGGTGATAGCACCACTTAATCCCATCCTTGAGAGGCCAGCCGGACATCCAGGCAAGCAGGCCTTACTTATATTTGTGTACTGTATAACCGAGGTGTTCCTCCAAGTAGCACCTAAACGCGTTTCCCTTGACAATGGGCTGAGCCACGTCGGAAGCAGAAGAGTAGGATGTAGAAATCTGGTCATCCCTCATCTGTTAGAGAAGGGGAGAACTAATCGAGTCTCCTAAAACCGTGATGATAGGAGTGTCCATGGAACGTGCGGTCCACCTCCTAACCCGTGTCCAGGGCGTATAGTCACTCTTATCACACAGTTTTAGGAGACTCGATTAGTTCCCCTCTTCTCTAACTGATGAGGGATGACCCCTCTCCTTTATTTCTACATCCTACTCTCCTGCTTCCGACGTGGCTCAGCCCATTGTCAAGGGAAGCATGTTCAGGTGCTACTTGGAGGAACACCTCTCTTATACAGCACACAAATATAAGTAAGGCCTGCTTGCCTGGATGTCCGGCTGGCCTCCCTCGGATGGGATTAAGTGGTGCTATCACCATCATATCGGATTGCCTGAAGAAGCTCCCAGCAAAACGCGTTGCGATCTCTATGTGGCAGTAGAACTATCCTGTCACGTGGCCCTCCAGTGACACTGGTTGCCTTCACAACACGATCGTGGACTGGGCCTATTAGACACTATGTGTCCACAGTATTTTATCTGTATCTTTGGATCTTTAACATGCATAATATGCTATTAACGAATATTTGTGTTGTAATGTATTACAATAAATATTGATGTTATTCTTCTTTCACTGTAGTGCTTTCCTGTTTGGGGAAATATAGTGACAGCCTTTAAAGTCCTTTTTTGGTTTATTGTGTTCATGATATATGGGATGTGGTGTCACGTTCAGCAATACCTGCCTCTAATGTCTTTCAATTCCCTGCAGATGGTTTGAAGTGGGTCTTAGATAGGACTCTGAATTACACACATGGGTAAAAGACAAACCAAGCTTATTGTTGTTGCAGTAGGTGACAAAAGGGGCTATGAAAAGTGGTGGACCATCCCAAATGATGATATTGTCAATATATTTCCCGTAATAGACCATATGGGCTGCAAAGGGGTTATTCCTCCAGATGCAGGACTCCTCCCTGCAGCCCATGGTGAGGTTGATGTAGGATGGAACAAAGGAGGCTCCATTGGCTGTGCCATACACCTGGAGGTAATAACTATACTGGAACTTGAAATAATTGTGCTCCAGACAAAAGCGGGTGCCATCCAAGATAAACTGGACCTATCTGTGGTGAAGGTGGGGGTCTGCAGCTAGGAGCTGTCCAACTGCAGTGAGCCCCACCTTATGGGTAATTGAAGTGTAAAGAGATGTGAGATGTGGCATGGCTGAAACAATCTGTCTCCTGGGCGGGGGGGTCTTTGTGCACCGTTAGGAAGGTGTTAAAAGTATAGGTGCTTATACAGTTCCTTGAATAGGAAGTGGTATTCCCCCGAGATCAGTGATGGCAAACCTTCGAACTCCAGATGTTTTGGAACTAAATTTCCCATGATGCTCAACTACACTGCAGAGTGCATGAGCATCATGGGAAATGTAGTTCCAAAACATCTGGGGTGCCAAGGTTTGTCATCACTGCCCTAGATCAGTGACCTATTCTTGATCTGCCAATTCAGCTAATGCCTTCAGTTCTAATTTATACTTTTTAAGAGGATCCCTCTGGCTGCACTACAAGGAGATTAGTTCTAGTATATGCGCCCCCCTCCCCCTGCTGTCTGGGACCCCTGTGTGCCCCTTTCCCCCCGCAGTGATGCAATTTTCCCTCCTCAGCACTCTCACTGCCAGCTGCTGAGGGCAAACAGGTAGGTTATTTCAGGATGGTGAGTGGAGGGGATTGCACACCATCCTGAGTAAATACAGTGAGCGATCGGTTCCAATCACTCACTGTAAGGGGTGCAGATATTTTCTCTGTGCCGTTATTGATTTAAATTGGTCTAGTTAAACATAGGTATAATTTCCGGGCTGGCGGCATAGCATTGCAGGCATTGCATTTTAGCAAAAATATAATTTGATATTTTCGGAGGAGGGGGGGCCCAGTCAATAGGCTGGATGGGGCCCTGTGATTTCTATCTGGCTTTGCTACATAGACTATGCCCTGATTTAAATTCAGCTGATGATTTACTTCTGTGCTTTGTTTTTTCAGATACGTCTCGAAGTCGTAGAGATAATGAAGTGGCAAATCGTGATTATCACTTTGTTTCAAGACAAACATTTGAAGCTGACATCATGGCTGGCAAATTCATTGAGCATGGGGAATTTGAGAAAAACCTGTATGGCACCAGTGTTGATTCAGTGAGACAAGTTATTAATTCTGGAAAAATCTGCCTTTTGAGTCTTAGTACACAGGTAAGTGGGATTGTTCTTATAGTAGAAAAAGTGACCTGAACATGTACACCTTTCTTAAAAAAAAATTCATGTTGCTACCCTGATATTATAATGATATTTAATTCGCTAAAGCACTGTTTACCATAAAAACAACTGCCATGTTTTCTTTTTAATAAAATATTTCTTTTAACCTTATGTTGCATATGTTAGTGCTGCTAGTTTCCTGTGGCCTCTTTGTAGCCCCTTCCTATCTACATGCATGCTCCAGTGTCGGCTGTATGGCATTGCTAAGGGAGGCAACAACAGTTGACCATGACTGCATAATGTGCCTTGAAATTGTCAGTTGTGGTCTATATTAAAAGCTCATGTGATAGAAAAACAGTAGAGGAGCACAGTTGTCACCCTATAATGTGAAGTGCCTGCAGAAAGACTTTCAAGGCTGGATCACCTGTTGTTATTTTGGCTCGGTTTACACTGTTGCAATCAATTTTAATCCGACTTCTTGTGCGATTATGTAGTGCTTTTCGAAAATTGTACCATGCTGTGTTGCATTGATGTGAACAGGCACCATTGAAAGTGTAATTTCCATTGTCATACGTTTCTGACCAACTCTAGTTGTGTTTGAAATCACACCAGTGTGAACCAGAGCTTTAATGAAAGCTTTTGATTTAAAAAAAAATTGCAAATGGCATTTAAAATTGCATTAACATGTTACATCTTATATTACATTTCACTGCTTGGGTTCACATATAGTTTAAGGCATATGTCAAGGCAAAATGAATTGATAAAAAAAAAAAAATTAAATCAGTACATCCTTGCAACATACGCACATTTTTCTATGTTTTTTTCCTTTATACTTGCTTTAATTTCAGTAAAATATCTGTTAATATGCCAGAAATATTGTTTGTTCCTACCTTATAGTTTAAGCTTACAACACTAGGTCTTTTGATCTCTGAATTCCTAAGCACATGGTTGTTATCCCTGCATACTTTATTTCTGATGGATTACAAAAATGAACCAGTTCCCATCCGGGCCATTTCTGGCACTCCTCTCCTACATGTAAAAATCATCATTTTTTTGCTAGAAAATTACTCAGAACCCCCAAACATTATATATGTTTTTTAGAAGAGACTCTAGGGATTAAAATGGCGATCATTGCAACTTTTTATATCGCATATTTGCGCAGGAATTTTTCAAACACGTTTTTTTTTTTTTGAAAAGAAACAGTTTAGTGAATTAAAAAATACAAAACAGTAAAGCTAGCCCAATTTTTTGTATATTCTAAAAGAGGATGTTACGCCGAGTAAATTGATACCCAACATGTCACGCTTTAAAATTGCAAACACTCGTGGAATTGCGCCAAACTTTGGTACATAAAAATCTCCATAGGCGGCGCTTTAAACATTTTTACAGGTTAAATGTTTAGAGTTACAGAGGAGGTCTAGTGCTAAAATTGTTGCTCCCGCTCTAACGCACGCGGCGATACCTCACATGTGTGGTTTGAACACCAGTTACATATGTGGGCGGGGCTTAAGTATGCATTCGCTTCTATGCACGGGGATGGGGGCACTTTAATTTTTTTATTATTATTATTTATTTTGCTTTTAGTTTTACACTGTCTCTTTTTTTTATCACTTTTATTCCTATTACAAGGAATGTAAACATCCCTTGTAATAGGAATGGTGCGTGACAGGTCCTCTTTATGGAGAGATGTGGGGTCAATAAGACCTCACATCTCTCCTCCAGGCTGAAAAGACCGAGATCAGAAGAAAAAAATACGACCCCGGCCTTTCCAGCCGCGATCACAGCTTTGTTTACTAAAGCCAGCCCGGACGTGACGTCATAACGCTGCGCCCGGGCCTCCGAGGATCGTAGAGATGACTTGTGACCAGATGGTCACCAGTCACCTCTCTGGTCAACTTCCGGCGGCGACAGATTCTGTTGTCGATCGTATGGACGGCCCAGGAGAAGCACCGAATGGCGGCGGGAGGGGGGGTGTCCCCTTCCACTGCCTATGAGAATGATCAAGCGGCTGAACTGCCGCTATGATTGTTCTTATGGTGTAGGGAATCGCCGACCAGAAAGAATGATATCTGAATGGTGCCTGTAGCTGCTGGCACCATTCAGATATCACCACTCAAAGCTCAGGACCTCCATGAATGTCCTATGGGCGTGAAGTGGTTAAAGCCCTCTACTCACCCCCTCCTCATCATCTTGAAGTACAACTAAAGGCAACATAAATATTTTAGTAAATCTTCATATAAATACCTGAAAGTTACGCATGGTAATAAACATAATAACTGCAATGATTATTTTCCTACCATGTAGCTTCAAGTGTGATCTGTAATCTCCCATTCATTTCTTCTTTGCAATACACTGCTAGTGATGGTGGGAGGAGCAGAGCAGAGGTCAGGTGTTATTTCCTTTCAGTGAAGTGGCTTGTCTCTCCCCCCAGTCCTCCAGCCTTCTATAGTGCTTAGTCTATTTTACATAACACACACACTCATCTGCCAATCAATAGCTGGGTGTGTGCTATGTAAAACAGTACAAGTCATTACAGGTTCATTTGCACACAGATCAGTCTATTAAAGAGGAAGTAAACCCAGATTGGGTTTACTTCCTCTACATACACCTGTAAATTAGAAGCATAATGGGGCTACTATGCATCGCATAGGGGTGTACTCACTTTTGTTGCCAGCGGTTTAGATATTAATGGCTGTGTGTTGAGATATTTTGAGGGGACAGCAAATTTACACTGTTATACAAGCTGTACACTCACTACTTTACATTGTAGCAAAACATCATTTCTTCAGTGTTGTCACATGAAAAGATAGAATAAAATATTTTAAAAAATGTGAGGGGTGTACTCACTTTTGTGAGATACTGTATATGTACATGCAAGCCTCCTGCATGTATCCCTACCTTGCAAATATCACCTATTTCAGCAGTAGCAGCCTTGCAAAACACTGGAATCAATGGGTGGCTCTCTTTGCTGGAGCTCAGTGGGTGGAGTTGTGATGTCACAAGACTCCCCACCCACCTCTATACTCTCACACTTTGCTGTTCCTGAGTTTTGAGAAACATCTAGTCAAAACTCAGGAAAGACACCACATAACTTCAGCATGCCCAATCATTCTGAGGTGTGGAGCAGCCAATCCTGGGACAACTGGAGGGGGGAGTGTAAAACTTTCTCTGCTCTGTGCAGGGGATAAGGAAATTACTTGTCACTCACACAGCTTGGGGATGAAACCTTGTGGGTCTTTCTCTTATTGAAAAAAGATAAGGGTTTACTCAGAGCTGGATTAACTTTTTGTGGCAAGACTTGGCATAGATTAAATGATATCTTCTCCTGTACAAGGTAGAAGTGTTTTTTAAATGTTTTAAAAATGTTTTTTTTTTTCAGGTTTACCTCCACTTTAATGGCCATTCATTTCAATGGGAAGGGGCCTTTTTTTGACCGCCCTGCCAGCGCACTGCTCCAGTGTGAAAGCATTTATTGAATGGAAATAGGTTTTCGTGAGCTTTTCAAGCGCATTTTTTTAGCGTGAAAGGGCTTTTACACTATCACGGTAGCAGGCAAGGCACCCACACAACACACATGGGGTTCATTGCCATACACTTCATCAAAAAGAAAAAAAAGCTGCACATCTAATGATTAGAGGATTGTCTTGTGGCACGCTGATTTAAATGAGGTACGCCATTGCATTAATTAACCACTTGCTTACTGGGCACTTTCACCCCCCTCCTGCCCGGACCAATTTTCAGTTTTCAGTGCTGTCACTCTTTGAATGACAATTGCGCAGCCGTGTTGTACCCAAACAAAATTGACAACCTTTCTTTCTCACAAATAGAGGTTTCTTTTTGGTGATATTAATTTATCACCTCTGCGGTTTTTATTTTTTGCGCTATAAACAAAAAAAGAGTGACAATTTTTAAAAAAGAACAATTTTTTTACCTTTTGCTATAAAAAATAAAAAAAAAATTTATTTATCAGTTTAGGCAGCTATATATTCTTCTACGTATTTTTGGTAAAAAAAAAAATTCGCAATAAACGTATATTGATTGGGTTGCACAAAAGTTATAGCATTTACAAACTATGGGCATTATGGCGTTTTTATTTTATTTTTTTTTACTGGTAATGGTGGCGATCTGCGATTTTTATTGGGACTGCGATATTGCAGCGGACAGATTGGACACTTTTGACACTTTTTTGGGACCAATGACATTTATACAGCGAACAGTGCTAAAAATAGCCACTGATTACTATATAAATGTCATTGGCAGGGAAGGGGTTAACACTAAGGGGGCGCTCAAGGGGTTAAATGTGTTCCCTCATTGTGTTCTAACTGTGTGGGGGCTGGGCTGACAGGGTCGTAACAGATCTAACTGATCCTGATCACAGGGATCAGTAGATCTGTCATGCCCCCCCCCCTCACAGAGCGGGGAACCACCGTCTTTACATTGGCGGTTCCCCATTCTGGCTCTCTATTAAGGGATCACGGGTCTCTGGCGGACATCGAGTCCGCCCGACCCACGGGCACGCTCAATTGACATCGCCCCGTAATTCAGATCCACGCTGTAGCCGTCAATCGGCTATAGCGCAGATCTGAAGTGGTTAAATAGTCCTGAATAATTACCTATCTGCTACTGCTTAATCCTGATACCTGAGCAGAGTTCAATTTTTTTTTTTTTAGTTTTTTTAGGGTTTTTTTGTTTTTGAGCATTCTAAGAGAAAAAAGTGCACCACAATGATAGTTTCCACAGAATAAAAACTCACATTGATACACATAAGAGGTCATTACAAGAACAGCTTAAATGACAACATCTCTGATTACGTAGCTTAAAGTATGATGCTGAAGTTGGCCCCTTATTCGGCCAGCTTCTTATTCAGGCTGGTTATTTAAAAAAAAAAAAGTGATTATTTACTAAACAATCATCTGCAAAGTTTATAATAAAATTGTGAACTTTAACAACAAGTCTCCTTAACTGCCATATATTTAACCACTTCGCATCCGCAGGACGTCAATAGACGTCCTGGGATTTCAGTGGTGATATCTCAATAATGCCCGCACCTGCAGGCATCATTGAGGTATCATTTTTTTCCTCTGGCGATTCCCATCACCATAAGAATGATCATAGTGGCAGTTCAGCCGCTTTATTGTTCTTACAGGCGACGGGAGGGGACCTCCCCCTCCCGCCGCCCTCCGGGGCTTCTCCCGACAAACCTGAGCGATCGGTGGCCGGGAGAAGGAATCGCCTGCTGCCGGAATGAGATACCAGAGATTTCCGAGGGACAGATGGCCCTCGGTCATCTCTATGGCTCTCGGAGGCCCGAACGCACGTCGTGACGTCACTTCCGGGTCTCCGAAGTAAACAACGACCGTTAAAGGGGAAGGAAAGACTGAGATCATCTGTTTTTTTTTTTTCTGATCTCAGCCTTTCCAGCCTGGAGGAGAGATGTAGGGTCTTATAGACCCTGCATCTGTCCATAAAGAGGACCTGTCACTCACTTTTCCTATTACAAGGGATGTTTACATTCCTTGTAATAGGAATAAAAGTGATCAAAAAAAAAATTAAAGTGAAAGTGTCAAAATAAAAAAAAAAACAGTAAAATAAGAAATAAAAAAAATAATAAATTTAAAACGTCCCGTCCCCGCAAGCTCACGCAAAGAAGCGAACGCATACATAAGTCGCGCCCGCATATGTAAACGGCGTCCAAACCACACATGTGAGGTATTGCCGTGTGTGTTAGAGTGAGAGCAATGATTCTAGCCCAAGACCCCCTCTGTAACTCAAAACACCTAACCTGTAAAAAATTTTAAAGCATTGCCTATGGAGATTTTGCGCAATTTTAAAATCTGTCATGTTGGGTATCTATTTACTCGGCATAACATCATCTTTCACATTATAAAAAAAATTGGGCTAACTTTACTGTTTTGTTTTTTTTTTAATTCATGAAACTTTCTTTTTTCCAAAAAAAAGCATTCGAAAAATCCACATGACATAAAAAGATGCAACAGCCTCCCTTTTATTCCCTAGAATCTTTGCTAAAAAACAATATATCATTTTTGGGGGTTCTGAGTAATTTTCTAGCAAAAAAAAATGATGATTTGTACATGTAGGAGAGGAGTGCCAGAAATGGCCCGGATGCGAAGTGGTTAATGGGGTAATTCTGAATAAATAACCTTTTCTCTATGAAAACCATCTTGGCTCACCCAAATGTGAGTTTTAACCACTTCAGCCCCGGAAGGATTTCCCAGGTTATGACCAGAGCACTTTTTGCGATTCGGCACTGCGTCGCTTTCAGGCTGGGTTCACACTATCCGACATAAAAACGGTCAGACTTTGATCCTACTTTGCCGTGCGATTTACGGTCCTACATAGGGTCAAAGTCGGACCGTTTGTCTGTGAACAGGGATCCGACTTTGATCCCGACAATGCCAGGCACTTTGTGTTCTGGGGATCATGAAGGGGAACTCCACGCCAAATTTAAAAAAAACGGCGTGGGGTCCCCCCCACAATCCATACCAGACCCTTATCCGAGCACACAGCCCGGAAGGCCAGGAAAGGGGGTGGGGACGAGCGAGCGCCCCCCCCCCTCCTGGACCATACCAGGCCGCGTGCCCTCTACATGGGGAGTATGGGTGCTTTGGGGCAGGGGGGGCTCTGCGCCCCCCACCCCAAAGCACCTTGTCCCCATGTTGATGAGGACAAGGGCCTCTTCCCGACAACCCTGGCCGGTGGTTGTCGGGGGTCTGCGGGCGGGGACTTATCGGAATCTGCAAGCCCCCTTTAACAAGGGGGCCCCCAGATGCCAGCCCCCCACCCTATGTAAATGAGTATGGGGTACATCGTACCCCTACCCATTTACCTGGAAAGAAATATGTACGCAAAAAACCACACAGCTTTTTAAAATATTTTATTAAATCTGCTCCGGCGGTCTTCTCCCCTCTCCGGTGTCTTCTTTTCTTCAGGCTCTTTTGCGGGGTCTTTCATCTTCTGAGGGGTCTTCTTCTCTGCGGCGTCTTCTGCTCTTTTGCCGGTCTTCTCCGCTGTCCTCTTCCCTCTCTTCTTCTTCTTCTTCTTCTTCTTTTTCTTCTTCTCCTTCTTCCCATGTTGACACGACGAGATCTCCTTCACGAATGCCCTCTCCGCTCTGTGCTGTGCCTTATATTGGCATGGGGCGTGGCCACCAGATGACATCACCTGGAGGCCCCGCCCCTTATGAGGTCACAGCTCCGCCCCCAGGATGTGAGCTCATATGGGACGGGGCCTCCAGGTGATGTCATCTGGCGACCACGCCCCATGCCAATATAAGGCACGGCACAGAGCGGTGATTGCATTCGTGAAGGAGATCTCGTCGTGTCAACATGGGAAGAAGAAGAAGGAGAAGAAGAAGAGAGGAAAGAGGACAGCGGAGAAGACCGGCAAAAGAGCAGAAGACGCCGCAGAGAGGAAGACCCCTCAGAAGATGAAAGACCCCGCAAAAGAGCCGAAGAAAAGAAGACACCGGAGAGGGGAGAAGACCGCCGGAGCAGATTTAATAAAATATTTTAAAGTACAACTGTGCTGCTCTAGAGGAAGTGCTTACGTTAGTGGCGAGACACGGCACGGAATATAACCGTACCCCGCACCAGCGGTCTACTGTAGTGGACCTCCGGGGCAGGGTATACTCGAGTGTAGGACCCCCGCCTCGACACTGGAGTATTCCCCGCCCCGGAGGTCCACTACAGTAGACCACCGGT
>BLSH010451446.1:52606-65279 GCA_018402905.1 Glandirana rugosa | reverse complement strand
CCACTCAACCATCCCCAACTTAGTGAGCTTGGATCCCAAACCGTTCAAAATTTCCCTAGCAACCCAAAAAGAAAAAAGCAGATAGATAACAATTCCCATGGCTTCGCCATAAAGTTGGATGGGGTCTGTGAGTTGGATATCTAGCTCCATCGAAACATAACCTCATCCCCTGCGGAAGATATGTAATGCGTTGGAGGAGCCATGTGACCACCAGTGTAGTTATCCGTAACAGTAATACTTTTAGTAGGGAGTCTTGAAACAGTACCTCTGACCCTGTTTATGGATCTGTTGATTGTGGTGTAAACTCTGAATCAGTCAGATAATTGTTTAGGTTGAGTCGCATCCTTTCCGAGGATTAAAGAAGAGTAATATAAGATTAACCCCATCTGGTAGTAGACAATCCTCCCCTGTACAACAACTGGGATGTGAGAGTGCACCGACGGTGAGACAGTCAGTGTCTATGTCTATATCAGCTTATTCCTCCCACGGGTTATAACTCTGAGTAGAAGGTAGGGGACTGCTGAGAATTCTTCCCCAAGGATAACTATCGGAGGATGCAGGTCACAGCTCGATAAAGGCTCTTTGACATGTATATTCTGAGATTCAGCAGGCATGCTACACATCCTAGAGAAAGAGCAGATTAGCCACTTCTATTGTCCTGTACTCCCCCGGCGGCGCTGTGGGCCGACATGGTCGTCGAGCCATGCCATAGCTTCCTTAGGTGTATTGTAAAAGTGGGCCTTACCATCATAAATGACCCTCAATTTGGCAGGAAAGAGCATGGCATACTGCAGTCCTTCCTGTCGGAGACGGTTTTTTACCATAGAGAAGGAGAGCCGTTGTCGCTGAACATCCGCTGAGAAGTTAGGATAGATGGAAATGGTATTACCGTTGTATTTGAGTGGTCCCTTCTCTCTTGCCAGGTGCAGGATGGTCACTTTGTCCTGGAAATTGAGGATCCATGCAATCAGGGAGCGTGAAGGGGTCCCAGGATTTGGTGCTCATGGCGGAGTGCAATGCACTCTTTCGATGAGGAAAGCTTGTGATAAATTTTCAACCCCTAGTGTTTCTCGCAGCCATGAGTGTAGAAACCGCTCGGGGCGGGAGCCCTCCACATTTTTCTTAATTGCAAACAATTGCGTTCAGCATTTGCTTACAATATTGGGCTGATTCACTAAAGTTGAGAACCTTCAGACAGTAAATTGTTTGACTATTCACTTTAGTTATCCAGTGATGTGCAGGTGAAACAAGTAAACAGGAATTTGTTTTCCACGTGATTGGATAATTAAAATGAATATTCATTTAAAGTGGTTTTCTCCCCGTTTTCACAGAACACAGAGCCAGCAGAGGGAGCCATTGGCTCCTGCTGCTGTCCATCAAATCCTGTGAGTAGGGGGCAGGGCCAAGTCGAGCTGTGTGTGTCTATGGATGCACACAGCCTGGCTCGGGGAGCGAGCACACATGCATGCCCCCATAACACACCACTTGCTAAGGGGGCACAATAAGAAGAGGAGTGGACAGCGCTGATGGGGGATCCCAGAAGAGGTGGTAAGGGGCAGCTCTGTGCAATATCATTGCACAGAGCAGGTAAGAAAAACATGTTATCTTGGGTAAAAAAATAAAAGATTAATTTAGGACCACTTTAAACCTTCCTACTTGCCCCTTGTGTTTTTCATCTGCTTAAAATGTGCATTGATCAAGTGTAGTTTTCTGGTGTTTCCCTGTATGTATAGCCTATAGTAGTGTAAATTGTCACATTCCTGTACACGAAAAACGTTTGTGTTCAAATATGTGACATACAGCATGGCACTGTCACTGGTTAAAGCAGAACTTCACCCTGAACTGGAAGATCTAATTCATGTCCACACGCATAAATAAAAAACCTCTATATACACAATCCTATACCCACCGTTGATCCAGAGGAAGGCAAAAAAAACCCCACAAAGCATGGTCCTACTTGCTCCAACGGGGAAAATAAATCCTTCCTGATCCCCAAGGAGGCATTCTGATATTCTCTGGATCAACTACCCCTGGTGTTATTGCCTATAAATATTGGTAACCAGTTATATTTTGTGCATTTAGAAATAATACAGGCCATTTTTAAAACAACCTGAGCTGGACAGAACTAACTTGTTTTGGTTGCTGATGCAGATTCAGCTTCCCTGCACAGATTCAAACAGGAAAGCCTTACTTTCAGTCCGCTCAATGTTCTTATTTATAACTGAAGCCCTGATGAAGGGGGGAGTTCCTTCAACCCCCAAAATGTGCTGGCTGTCTTTTAGCATAATAGCAATAAATTAAATTGAATTCTCTTATCTTTTGGTCTGGCGCTCCTTCCATATATGCACGTCTTTTTCTAGTTCTTGAGGGGGTCTATGCCAAAAAATGTTCACAAAGTCACTCAAAGTAGTTAGACATGATTGTTTACGGTTTGCATATATTTAATGCGGGCCTGAGGGCTTCTCCGAATTATCTTGTCTCGGGTTTATGCTGCTGATTACAACTTGGTAATATGTGGTTGTCCATTTACATAAAAAAATCCTTCTGTAAACCATAATGTGTACCATTCCTTAACCTCTTCATGCCTACGGGTAAAACAAATCTTAATGCCTAGCCACAATTTTTGCAACTATGATGTGTTGTACAGACCTTGTGTTACATATACCTTGGGGTTTTTTTTCAGGACAAAGTGGGCTTTCATTTGGTGGTAAATTGTAATGGATATCTCCCTATTTTTTTTTTATTATTATCAAAGGAAACTGGCCCAAAATATATATATATTTTTAAAATCTTCTGAATATTTCTCGCTCCTACCATAACCTGCCACCAAAGAACAACCCAAACTAAATTATCCTGCTCCCAACGATCACAGTGATACCACATATGTGTATGCTAGTTGTTTGTACCTGTAGTACAGCCCAGAAACAGTAGTGCACATTTTGCTTTTTATATATATATATATATATATATATATATATATATATATATATATATATATATATATATATCCTACCTAAAACATACTGACACTGATACTAATTTAAAAAAAAAAGTTAAATTAATCCTGCCCAAAATAATACTGACTATGGCCTTTTGAGCCTGACTTTGACCCTTGACTAAAACAGTAACCCTGGCACTGATCTAGATCAAACCTTGATCTAGCTATTTTTTATATATATATATATATATATATATATATATATATATATATATGTAAGGGGTTTAGCTCAGCAGCAGGTGTGTGTGACCCCCTGGAAGGGTTCACTACACAATTTAGGCACAGCGAGACAGCAGTTTCAGGTAAAAACAAAAAGGTAGTTTATTCTCACTAGTTACAATGTGAAAAACAGCAAAAACAAACAACAAAATAAATCCTTGGCCACTTACTGCACAATAGGTTTCCCTGTCTGTCAGCTGGGTACAGCCTACCGCTGTACCTAGCTCCTATCTCTCACTGCAGGACACTCAGCCACACAGGCCTTACCGTGTACAGGATGTGTGTTACGCTCCCTAGTCTATGGTCACAGAACTGGTTCCAGGGTGGAGCACTCACCTATGCCTGCTGGGAGTTCTTGTAGAGGAATTAATGAGCCAGCTCACCTCTGCTGGGCTTATTACCTCTACTCCTGCAAGACTCCCCTTAGTGGTATAAGTCTGCATACACTTTAAATCTAGGGCAAATGTCCCTGCCATCCTGCACGCAACCTGGCGTCTTTACCCGCCTGCTGTCACTATATATATATATATATATACACACACACACACACACACACACACACACACACACACACAGTTGTATGAAAAAGTTTAGGAACCCCTGACAATTTCCATGAATGTCATATAAATATTTGGGTGTTTGGATCAGCAATTTCATTTTGATTTATCAACTGAAGGACACAGTAATATTTCAGTAGTGAAATGAGGTTTATTGAATTAACAGAAAATGTGCAATATGCATCAAAATGAAATTAGACAGGTTCATAAATTTGGGCACCCTTGTCTTTTTGTTGATTTGAATACCTGTAACTACTTTGCACTGATTAATTGGAACACACAATTGGTTTGGTGAGCTCATTAAGCCTTGAACTTCATAGACAGGTGTATCCAATCATAAGAAAAGGTATTTAAGGTGGCCAATTGCAAGTTGTTCTCTTTGACCCTCCTCTGAAGAGTGGCAACATGGGACCTCAAAACAACTCTCAAATAACCTGAAAACAAAGATTGTTCTACATTATGGTTTAGGGGAAGTTATCGCAGAGATATAAGCTGTCAGTGTCCACTGTGAGGAACATAGTAAGGAAATGGAAGACCACAGGTACAGTCCTCATTAAGGCCAGAATTGGCAGGCCACATAAAATATTGGAGAGGCAAAGGCGAAGAATGGTGGGAACGGTCAAAAACAGCCCGCAGACCACCTCCAAAGACCTCCAACATCAACTTGCTGCAGATGGTGTCACTGTGCATCGTTCAACAATTCAGCGCACTTTGCACAAGGAGAAGCTGTATGGGAGAGTGATGCAAAAGAAGACTTTTCTGCACACACGCCACAAACGGAGTCGCTTGAGGTATGCAAACACACATTTGGACAAGTCAGCTTAATTTTGGTCATAACAAGGGGCGTTATGCATGGCGACAAAAGAACACAGTGTTCCAAGAAATACACTTGCTACCCACAGTCAAATATGGTGGAGGTTTCATCATGCTGTGTGGCCAGTGCCAGTACTAGGAATCTGGTTAAAGTTGAGGGTTGCATGGATTCCACTCAATATCAGCAGATCCTTGAGAATAATGTTGAGGACTCAGTCACAAAGTTGAAGTTACACCGGGGCTGGATATTTCAACAAGACAACGACCCAAAACACTGCTCAAAATCTACTCTGGCATTTATGCAGAGGAACAAGTACAATGTTCTGGAATGGCCATCCCAGTCCCTAGACCTGAATATCATTGAACATCTGTGGGGTGATTTTGAAGCGGCTGTCCATGCTCGGCAACCATCAAACCTAACTGAACTGGAGATGTTTTGTAAGGAGGAATGGTCCAAAGTACATTCATCCAGAATCCAGACACTCATTACAGGCTATAGGAAGCTTCTAGAGGCTGTTATTTCTGCTAAAGGAGGCTCTACTAAATATTGATGTGATTTTTCTGTTGGGGTGCCCAAATTTATACACCTGTCTAATTTCGTTTTGATGCATATTGCGCATTTTCTGTTAATCCAATACACCTCATTTCACTACTGAAATATTACTGTGTCCTTCAGTTGACAGATTAAAATGAAAGTGCTGATCCAAACACCCAAATATTTATAAATGACAATCATGGAAATTGTCAGGGGTTCCTAAACTTTTGCATACAACTATATATATATATATATATATATATATATATATATATATATATATATGTGAGTGCTCAAAAGTTTGCATACCCTGGCATAAATCATGAAAGTTTGTCATTAAAATTGAAAATATGATTGATCATGCCAACAAGCTCTTTTATTTAAGGATAGTGATCATATAAAGCCATTTATTATCACATAGTAGTTTGGCTCATTATTGAATAATAATAATGATAGCAGAAATCACCCAAATGGCCCTGATCAAAAGTTTGCATACCCTGGAATGTTTGACCTTGGTATAGACATACAAGGTGACACACACAGGTTATAATGGCAATTAAAGGTTGATTTCCCACACCTGTGGCTTTTTAAATTGCAATTAGTGTCTGCATAAATTGTCAATGAGTTTGCTAGCTCTCGCGTTAATGCACTGAGCAGACTTAGATACTGAGCTATGGAGAGCAGAAAATAAATGTTAAAAGACCTGTGTAACAAGTTAACCAAGAAAGATTGCAGCCACAACTGCCAGAGGAATTGTTTGGAATAGAAAGAAAAACCCACAGGTAACCTTAGGAGAAATAGAGGCTGCTCTGGAAAAAAATGTTTTTTTTTGGTTTTTTTTTTTGAGGAGCACGATACAATGACTGAATGAAAATGATTTGCATGGTTGAGTTGCCAGAAAGAAGCCTTTACTGCACCAATGCCACAAAAAAATCCCTGTGAAGCATGTCAAGGCATTGCCAGGCATATTGCTACTGGGCTTTTTGTGGTATTGGTGCAGTAAAGGCTTATTTCTGACAACTAGACAATGCACATCATTTTTTTTATTCAAGTATCATCGTATTATGCTCCTTAAAAAAAAAAAACACACCATTTTTTCCAGAGCAGCCTCTATTTTTCCTAAGGTTACCTGTGGGTTTTTCTTTTACAGATCCAGCAGACATACATGAAGGGGCAGCAGAGTCTCCCTGCCTTTACTGAAATGGCGGACCTGTTGATCTAGGGACCCCGGTTGGTCTGCTGTGCCTCTTGGACGCAGTTCCCCTGGTTGCTGAGCTCTCTGTTTACGCAGTGGTGCTTAGACATGTATTGTGGCCTAAGTATTGGTCTGCGGACTAGGTTTTTTAAGGCCATTGTCTCTTTGGGTCTACCCTGGATGACATAATTAGGTGTCTCAAGAGGGAGGAATGTACATCTCTTCCACAGTCTGAGAAGGAAAGGAGCCTCGTCGCAGATGCGGTCCTCCTCTCACGGCACACTGTTTTTTTGTTCTTCAGGTGCACTGACAGGGGTTTTAAACCTTTCAAACCCTCCTCGGGAGGTTCCGGGTGGACCTGGTCTGGCAAGTTGAGAGCGGCATTTTCTGACCTGCGGACAAGCCCCATTCAGCTTGAAGGTGCGCCTTCACCCATGTCTGCGGTGGGGGGTGTCTTGTTCTTGTCTGTTTACAAGATATTGTTACCAGCCCATTGGTAGTTCTCCTTGTGGGGCTGTACAAGCCCTGGTTCTTCAGGGTGTGCTTGTCCCGGTTCCTGTCGGAACAGTTTTTAGGGTTTTACTAAACCCTGTTCACGGTCCGAAAGATGGAGGACATGGTGCGTTAATTTCTGGATCTCAAGACTGACCTGTTTTTGTGGGTACAGTAGTTCAGAATGGAGTCCACTCACACAATGATGGCGTCCCTTCTTCATGGGGACTTTCTGGTTTTTATTCAACATCACAAAAGCCTGCTTACACATTCCACTATGTGCCTGACCCCAGCACTCCCTCCGTTTTGCTGTGGGAGAAGACTAGCTCATGGTGTTACCCCTTGGTCTCGCCGTCACTCCTCTGGTTATGTCAGTGAGGGTTTGCGGTCCTGGGCTACCTGGACAATCTTCTTCTGCGAGTCCTCGACTGCCCCGAGGGGCGACGTAGCTCATATACCGACCTTGTCAGACTCCAGTTGGCTTCTATAATACCTTAAGTCTGCTCTGGCTCTTTCCAGAACATTGGGTTATCTGGGCCTGACCCGGGCTCCAGGTCTGGCCAGTGTTTTTCTATATCTGGACAAACTCCAAGAGTTTCTTGCCGCATTTCATCTACTGTTGTCCAGCAGATGGGCCTCCCTGCGGACCTGAATGCGGTTGTTGGGCCTGATGTTATCTACCTTTGAGGCTATTCCATTTGCAAGGTTCCATACAAGCTCCCTTGAAGGGAGATCCTGGCATAATGGGACAAGTGCCCGTGGTCTCTGAACAATCGGATTGGCTGGGCCGGGAAACCAGGGGTTCCCTGGTCTGGTGGCTTCGCTCTTAGGATTTGCCCTGCCAAAGAACCATTCTCCCCTTGTATGGACGGTGGTCACCGGTGGGGAGATGTCCTGGGACTGAGCTCTGTCTGCTCAGGGTCACTGGAGGCATCCAGACTACTGATCAATATCCTGGAACTTCGAGCGATCAGACTTTGTCTGGATCATGGATGGATCGACTTCGGGGGTGCCTGGTGCAAATCCAGTCGGACAATGCAACGGCGGTAGTCTGTCAATCACCAGGGCAGAACAAATGGAGTGCTGGCAGCCCTGGCGGTGGCCAGCATTCTCCAGTGGGCAGAACGTTTCGTTCCAGTCCTCTTCAACGTACGTTTTCTGGGAATGAAATACTGGCAGGCGGATGCCTCAGTCAGCTAGTGTTGGACCACAGATGGGTCCTTCACCGGGACCTGTTTCATTGGATATGTCTCCGATTGGGCACTCCCGGCTCAACATAAAGATTTCTGGCAAGGTCACGGGATCTTCTGGTGGGCACTTCTCATACTCTGGTGGCCCATGGGGCCGGTATAGTTTGATCTAGGCCTTTCTTCCTCCCCAGCTTCAGCTGTGGCTTTTGCGCAGGATGATGGCCACAGGGATTGCGGTCAGTCTATTGGTACCGGATTGGTACTGTCAGTCTAGGTAAGCCGACCTGGTGTGCCTGGTCGCCAACATTCCTTGGTGGCTGCCTTTCTTTTTCGGCGTTTCTGTTTCTGCCCTACCTTCATGGGGGATTGAGCAGAAATGGGCTTGAGTACCATCAAGGGCCTGGTGTCAGCCTTGGCAGCCTTTTTCAGCGTCCCCTGGTCTCGCACACCCTGGTGCGCATTTTTGTTCAGAGGCTTGACGTCTGTTTCCACTGGTGCGGTCTCCTCTTCCTCAGTAGGATTTGGACTTGGTGCTTTCAGTATTACAGAAACCTCTGTTTATACTGATTTGGGGGATTCCCCTGCTTACTCTGTTTCAGTAGGTGGCCTTTGTTGGTGGCTGTCACCTTCTACTCGCAGGGTGTCGGAACTGGTGGCGTTATCTTGTCGTACGCCTTACCCGTGGTTCCACAAGGATACGGTGGTTCTTTGCCCTTGTCCACCGTTCCTTCCTCTGATTTCCTTTTCAATGATGACTTTGTGTTACCTTCTCTGAGTCGCTGGTCAGCATATCCTAAGGAATTTGCCTTCCTTGCCCTGGATGTGGTTTGGGTGATTCGGGTGTATTTGGGTACCACTGAGTCTTGTCGGAGGTCGGACTCATGGTTTGTGATTGTGAATGGGCCAAGAACGGGACTGTCTTCTTCTTTGTGATCATTTCTGGATGGCTTAGACAGATGATTACTCTGGCCTCTTCTGTCGGGTTCCTCCTTTTCCCTGTTATGGTGCACTCTACTGGGCGCTTAGTGTTTCTTGGGTCTTCTGTCATCAGACATCAGTCGCGCAATTTGGCAAGGCGGCCACTTGGTCGTCTGTGTACATTTTCACAACATTCTACAAAGTGGATGTGCTGGCATCTGCGGATGCTGCTTTTGGCCGCAGGGTCTATCCCCTCTAGAAAAAAAGCACAATTAACCCCGTGGGGATTTTTAAGGGTAGCAGTTCACTCACACAAATAGGAAGAGTACATGAGATATAAAATATAGCATTTATTGATATGTATTAAAATGTAGAGTAGTCCCTACAATGTAGGGCAACAATATAAAACCAACACAAAACAACTCATGTAGTGAAGGCAACACTGGTACAGTCAGAGCAAGGCCAGCCGATATGTGTAACGTACAGCCTGAATGGCTAACTGTATCCCAACATGTTTCGAAATTCTATGTATGATTCTTCTTCAGGGGAAGACAGATATTGCAACATGAGAAGTTCTAAGAAAAACAGTATGGTATATCATTATAGTATACATGATTATCAATCATAGAAACAATATAATAGCTGTATAGTATAATACAATGTACATAGCAGTATGAATAGCACAGACATTTTGCCATGTGTGTGTGGCCATCGCATCAGACAAAACGAGCCAGAAGTACTTACATGATAAAACATGCAGTTGCATATGCAGAAAAGGAGTAGTCATCACTATTCCAATACTAAGACACTTGGGCATGGACAGACCAAATATTCTGCATATAGGGCCATGTTAGTTGATCCAGGGCCTAGACAAGCTCTGCTCACAAAGACCAATCCGCACGGCTGCAGAGCCACAAACTATTGGGTAAAAATGCTGTCTAAAAGTGGTGGACTAGCAAAGAAAAAGGGGGGAAGGGAGGGGAAAGGAAATAGGGAGGGAGAGAGCAACAGAGAAATAATGCCCCCAGCCTACCTTATTCATCATACTCCGAACCTTATAGTAGCAGATGGGTGTATACACCCCGGACTGGATGGGCGCTTTGTGTGTTTGCATCCGTTCGTTCAGGTAGTGTGAACTAAATATCCACCTAAGTAGGGTGGGTCCAAGGTGTGCCCAGAAAGTCCGGACTGGACCAACCAGATGGTCCTAATCATGGGACCCATAAGGGGAACTCCCGTGGGTCCCAGATCCTGCTCCACGAATGGTCCCCTAGCAGCCCGTTGTCCAGTGCCACCGCACATGCGCACTCCACTGAGTGAGCCACCATGTGCAGTGGCGTCAGACGTCAGGCCGCCGCTGGTGCACATATGACGTCACTCGTTCACAGATGGAAGGGCTGAAGGAGATGCGCGCCTCACGCGCCAGGGAACTAAGCCAGCGCCACAATGGCTCCCAATGGCAGAAAGAGATCATGCATCCCAATTCCGCGATAGGGGGAAGGGCAGGCCCGTATCTAAATAAATAAGTGTAAAACGGGTATAATTACATATGACTATATTGGGACATACATAGAAGAAAATTATACAAAGGAGAAATATATGAAGATAAAATATATAAGGAAGGCCCATCTAAACCTGGTGTAGAGTATGACCTCATTCTAGACTGGATACAACAAAAAACGACTCAGGGGAAAGGATGCAAAAATGAAACAATCCAAACAATGGGGAAGAAAAACGAAAGGAAAAAGAGGAAGGAAGGGGAAGACAGACCAATGGTGTGCCATCGGATCAGAAGTCAACCCAAATGAGGGCAATACAACTATTAACTATGTTATTGAGAAGAATTAGAGGTGGTGTGATTGTCAGCATACATAGAATTTCGAAAAACATGTAGGGATACAGTTAGCCTTTCAGGCTGAGTGTTCCACATTCCGGCCGGCTTTGTGACTGTACCAGTGTTGCCTTCACTACACGAGAAATTGTTTTGTATTGGTTTTATATTATTGCCCTTCATTGTGGCTACTCTACATTTTAATACATTTAAAATAAATGCTATATTTTATATCCCATGTACTCTTCAAATCTGTGTGAGTTAACTGCTACCCTTAAAAATCCCCATGGGGTTAATTGTGCTTTTTTTTGTATATTGGGATGTGGTTGGCAGTCATCTTTTGACAACAGGTTGGGTTTCCTTTTTCTATCCCCTCTTATTGTTCAGGTTGGGCTCCAGTTGTTCTGCGTTGAGCTCCTGTTTACCTGGTTGGCTCTTGTGTTAGCCTTGGGATTTTCGTTATCCCACCCCTCATGTTTGGCACTGCTTTGGGACATCTCTATGGTAATGTCTAAGGTCTTGTAGCCCATTCCAGAATTGTGTAGGTCTACAATCTTGTCCCTGACATCCTTGGACAGCTCTTTGGTCTTGGCCATGGTGGAGAGATTGCTCCTAATCTCCGCTCGTTACCAGTATAGACGACACCTGGGAGTCAGAAATCTTGCACTCATTACAATGCAAATCAATTTATAACTTTTTTGAAATGTGATTTTCTGGATATTTTTGTTTTTGATCTGTCTCTCACTGTTAAAATAAACCTACCATTAAAATGATAGCACAATCATCTCTTTGTCAGTGGGCAAATGTACAAAATCAACAGGGAATTTTCCCTTCACTGTAGCTGGTTCAACACACCCCTAAAAATAAAAAAAATAGTACCAGCCGCCAATCTTCCCCCTATAGTTGGTTCAACGCACACCTTAAAAAAAAAAAAAAAAAAAAGGGCCCTTAAAGCAGAACAGTTCCCTTCCTCCTCCTCCTCCTCCTCCCTCCTTTCTCATTATAGGGAACTTTTTTTTTCAGGCAGTGGTTATCTATTTCTGACCAGTACCCGCTCTCGCCTAGGCGAGCAGACTGGAAATGTTACCTCTCTCCCCACCTTCTTCATTCAGCCTTTAAAACGGAATTTCACCTTAAATGTAGAGTTCCGCTCATCCTCCTCCGTTGATTTAAATGGTTACTGGTATGTATTAGGTGGTTTTAAGGGTGGGTGGTGGTACTGGTCCTGCTTTGGAGGTTTGGGCTGCTACCTTACTGGTGCGATGGAGCCATCGCTTCAGCAGAAACAGTACTTGAATGGGGAAGGAGGAGTGCCCAGTGTCCAGAATAATTGCAACTTTTGATGGGAGAATACAATTGTTCTTTGAAAGTATAAAAACACACAGATCGAGCCAACGCGCTTCGGGGGGAATTACCTCCCCCTTCTTCGGGGTCAACGTATAAACATAAACAGTATACAATCAATTATTTTGTAAAAAAAAAGGTGTAACGCTAAAACAAAAACTATGCACGATCACAGCAAACATAAGCAATACATAGAATATATGGTTACGATGCAGGATTTAACGTTAAATAGATGCATATAAATTTAAAACAGATAATAGAATGGTCATCTAAAATAAGACAAACACTTTTTAAATATGTACAATTTGACATTTTCATTTTTTCTATCCCTTCCCTCCCTACCTTAATCCCCCCTCTCTCCCTTCCCTAATCCCCCCCCCCCCATTCATCTATCCCCCCCTCATTTTTCCCCCTCTTACTACCCTTCCCTGCCCTCTTCCCTCTCTCCTTCCCTCTCCCCCTCTCTCTCCTTACTCTTCCCTCCCCTATCTCCCCCCCTCCCCTTACTCCGTTTCTCCCTACCCCCCCCCCCCCCTTCTGTGACATTACCCCCCCCCCCCCCCATCCCTCTTTGCCTCATT